>JAPYYT010001306.1:0-28793 GCA_030522565.1 Ceratosolen corneri
GCCGCTCGATCGCCGCCTCTCTCGCCTGTGTCTCTCTCACAGGCCCCTTAGGAGTCGCGCGCGCGCGCGCGCCTTCCCCGCCGCCTTTGTTTCGGTTGCCGCTAACGCAACAGCGCGTCCGGACTCTCGCTCGCGGTGCTCGGGCTCGTTTAGCGCGAGGCGATCCGCGATTTAAAAGCCGCTTCTCCGGCGAGCTTGCCTCACCACCGCCGCCGCCGCCGCCGCTGCTGCCCGCCTCGCGCTAATAAGCCCCCTCGCTCTTTATTTGGCCGAGGCGGGATTATTCAAAGGAGCGCCGCGGCGAGCGACACGAAATTTTCAAATCTTTGGAGAGAGAAAAAAGGCTCAAGTTTGCGCGGGGAAAGTCGTGCCAAGTATGCCGAGCGCGCTATATCTATGGAAAACCGCCGCCGTCTCTTGTCAATCTCGCGGCGTGTCTGACCAGTCTCGGCACCCATCTACCTGCGCCCAACTTTTATCCCCCTTGCGAACTTCTGGAGGCGGCCACTGCCATCGTAAATAATACAACAGCCAGTCGATCAAACACCTTTGACGATCATTTTTACAAGCCGCTCGAGTCCCTTGCCTCGCCATTTCATCAGCTTTCGCAACTTTATCGTTCGCCCTGAGCATTCGACAATTTTCATTGCGCGGCCCTCAAACTCTTCCCATATTAACCTCGATATTCCCATGGGCGCACCTACGCCCGTACCTCGGCACCTCTGCAATTCTTAAGTCCGGTTGCCCAAACGCCTCCAATTAATGACATTTCAACTATTTCTATATCCAATAGTTTGCCACGTTTTCCTCTATTACCAGCAACAATTAAATGCTTTCATTTTATCAGCCACACTTTCAATAAACATTACTATCATCAAATATGCCAACCTTGATTCATCAACCTCTTCTCACATTTCACTTCAATTTCCTATTCATTAGCAATATATACATATATGTACATATAATATTCTATATTGGCAACGTGCAAAATATGAGAAATAAATTGTGCACAATATTGATAATATTGTGGGATTTTCCGTGTTGGAAGAAAATGTGTCGGAGAAAAGTATTTTCCTAGATAAATTATAGTAATTTCGGATAAATTTGCAGGCGCATTGTAAGATATTAAGCGAGGAAGAATGACTAATGGAATGAAAAAAAAAAGAGAGAAAAGAGAAAAAAAATAAACGCTTCCAAGTGCTAAAAGAATAACTGGGGAATCAATAGAATTGTAGATAAGTAGCCTAAAGGAGTAGACTCTAGATTATCGAGAATATTAGAATAAAAATCAGACTCTTTAATTTAGATTTTTATGATAAGAAATTTTATCCTTAAAATTTGTTAACATTAAGGGTTTCGATTTTTCATCGAAATTTTTCAACGAGAAGCTTATCATCGAGAGCAGAATGAAACAATATTTCACGATAAATTCATAGCGTTTCTTACGAAATGATTATTTCGCTGTACAAATGATTTTACGTACTTTCATTACTTTTATTAGTTGATGAATATATGCATTACTGAATATTCTAGATTTATTATATTATATTATGTTATATACCATCTCTTTAACCAATATTCATTCTAAGCTCAAACTTTTATCTAAAAATCATACCATCTCTTTATTAAAAGCAGTCCATAATAATAATAATACCGACAATTGTGTTTATTGTATATTGTAAAAAAAAAATTATCATTTTATTTATTTATATTATACATTCTTAATAATTCTAGAATAGCCATTATCTGATAGCATCACTAGGATTACAAAGACCTAATAGCCTACCACTATTTGCAAATTATGTAATAAAAATTCTTTCATAAACAAACAAAGGGCAAATTATTTTCCCAAGTTCTTGTTCTTTTTTTTATCCGAATAATAGAAACATAAAAGCTTTTACGTAACAATATTGAAGCTAATTTTCAAAAACAAGTGCTATCTTTTTGTAATATATTGTGCATTAGAAAAAAAAAATTGACATTATGTATGTTCAATAATAATTTAGTATCCATTGCCCATATATATTATTTGGCTTAGATGTATTGTATTTAATGTTACGAAGTGCAATGGAATAAATTACCATAGTAGTTGTAAGATGAATGCCTGTACATATTGGCCAATAATTGTTTGGCGAAACAATACTTTATCAGACACACTTTAATCCTATACTTTTATTCTAAATTTTTATTATCTCTCTTATCCACTTGATTATTATAATCTTATGTAAATTAATGCAACGTTATATATGAACGTATAGTTAATTATATTTCTGCTCCTATCCACTCCACCTTTAACGTAACCTTTAATGTACACACGCACACGCACACACACACGCACACACATATATATATATCTATGCACGAGTGCGGCAAATTCACTTTTTTCTTACTCAATATTCAATAATATTGAGTCATTATACCCAGTGTACACTGAATATTGGTATTTCTTTGATGATAATGCAAAATTCAATGGCACCAAGTAAAAGGCTCGAGTCGCATGGAAAGTCTTGGTAGGACAGGGACTATTAAGCTAGCAAATATTTTTAAGGAACTTTTGAAGGGAACGCAAGCAGCGAAGATGCTGATTAGAAGTAATTTTGTCCCTCTGACATTCGTCGCCTAATTACCGCCCATCAATTCTCTTGCCTCGCAATCTCGCAAAGCCATTGAAAACATTTCAGCCTCAAAGATTTAACCTACATCCGCATATTTATTTTCGAGCTGTTTATGCAAGCATCGCGACTGCTAATTATGTAATTAAATATTACAAGACATAATCTATGAAAGAAACGCGCAGCGCAGACATCGAAGGGAAATAAAAGCCAATTGGCCGGGCGCATGCGGCTGCGATTACGCGTATATCGATTTCAGGGGGCAGCATGAAATTACACGCCATTCTCGAAAACGATCGCCGCCGATGAAGGAAGATCGGCACTGCGGGACAAAACACTTGCTCCGAGCAAGTGTTGTGCGCCGGCGCGCGCGCGCGCACCTGCTCGCGGGTGATTGCTTAATTAGCCAATTGACGACGGGCAGTCGTTGCCGCGGCATCGATGAGGCGCGTAAAAGTCGCGCACTAGATTCGATGATGCAAAGCTCCACGAAATTGCGCACACTTTATTAATGCTCGGGAGGCACTTGCCGCGGATTTCCACTAATTCCCTCGTAAATATCGCGCAAAGACGCTAAATGGCGCCCACCTCTCCCTCTTCCTCCTTCGTTATCATTTATTTTCCGCGGCTGCCTAATGAAGTAAGAGTTGGGGTGATGTGGGAAATCTAGAAGGCTTCTCCTTTCCATTGAGAGAGAAGCGTCTTATTGTTGCACGAGGAGCACGTGAGCGCAAATTTATGCAGGGATACGCACATTTATGTTTGATGCCCAGTTATATTTGTAGAGCCTTCGTCAATTGTCCTTATTATTATGATTATATTGCTTGCAATGATAATTGGGTGGAGTGATATTGGTGCCAAGCTTAATTGGTGAAGAAGGGAGGGGTGAGGTGAGGGTCAGTTGGCATTTTTAAAAAAGTTTTGTAAAATTTGTATTCTCTCCGATGCTATTTATTATGCTTCAAGTACACCCGAGTCCTTACGTCACCATATAATTACAACGATATTTCCAATGTTTTCCCATGTCCAGTTTTCGTTGCGAATGAAAGAGTTTCGTGGCTTTTGCGGGATATTGGGCGCTCGATTGGACGATATTATGAATGAAAATATTGGAACGAATTGAATGAAAGGTAGTTTGTTGTTGGTGTGCGTAGTTTGTCGCGTAAGAAGAAGCAGCCGAAAGTTATTCTTGGTTATTGCGCGGCGCGTACGAATAATGTCGCTTAAAGTCCATTGATGTGGCCGAATTGTAGTTTCGCGAAAAGCAATTATTCGCTCCCTCGATGTTTTCTTTTGCGATTTTCCTTACGCAACTGCCAGGCGGGAAAGCAGGGAGAGGTTAAAATAAAAATCTCGACCGAATGACAATCGTTTAGACATTTTTCGCCCAGCGGCATTTCTAGCTACATCGCCGAGGCATACAATAACTAGCGAAAAACTTTCACGCCACCTCTTATATCTTAATTCTTTAACCCAATTTCAATTGAGCATTATACCGTGGCAAAAGCGAATCGGTACACCTACTTAGTTATTATTGCCCGAGCTAATAAAGCGGCGCCGCGTCCGCTCGGAGAGAGAAAAGCGTCGGCTCGGTGAAAGACAGGGCGTCGGGGCCCGAGCCGAGGTGGAAAAGGTAAATAATCGATAAGCCCGGTCTCGGCCACTGTTTCCGGCATCGCGTCCACCGCGTTATGTAAATAAAAGGCAACTCTCGGCTCGACATCCATCGCGCACGGAGCCCCGGAGACTCCAAGTCATTGGCGAAGTCAAGCTTTTATCGTCGCTGGGCCGTGCGAGCGTGGACAAGTCGCAGGAGTCGGCGATGCAAGAGAAGTGCACTCGCTCACTCCGTCTAAATCTCGGGTGCCTGCTGATAATGGCGCAGCCACGCTCCTGCGAAAATGTATTTATTGGCAGCCACGGAGGATTCGCGCTACTTTCCTTTTCCTTTGGCTCCTTGGCCTTAGCTGCTCGCTCTCCTCGGCAAACCGTAAGCGACAATTCGCTCCTATCGCGGCTCCGGCATTGCGGCCGGATATCGATCACCGCTCCCGCTTTATTGTCCGTGGTGTCGCCAAGTTTCCCGGCTCACACCTCGGCCCATCTCGCACCTCCATCTGCGACAATTACCCGCCCGTGCGCCCCTCCTTTAATTGGAGCACCTCGAGATCTCGGCAGCCTTTAAGCGATTGTCGCCTTTGTTTCTCTCCGGCTTCGTAGGCTTTCATTAGACGGGGTGGGGTGGGGTGTGTGGGGGCCGACGAGCGTGTGTCGTAACGGAACGTACGAAAGATCGTTTGGAGAAAATCTCCGTGCCAAGAAGTTGAGCGCCATTGGAATATCCGAGTGTGGACTTTAGCCCACTTGGCCGACATGACAATTCAAGCCGATGATGACTTTACGAGGCAGGACGATCATAATTGGCTAAAAAGCCCATTAGAAGCCATCGATCGGCACTGTTTCACCCAAGTGTTTCCAATTTTAGAGACGAGGCTGCCCCCCCCACCCTTACCCAATGACAAAAGCAAGGAAAAAAGGGTGAGGAGCCGACGAGAGCATATAGAGATGATCGATATGGGGAATCGCTCGGGGAGACGAGTCGTGTAACCTGTAACTTTGTCTGCTCGCAGCGACGGGGCATAGATTCACTGGCTGCAGGCTGCATGTAACGAGCAAGTAACTCGCTCGCTTTTTGCATTACGCAACGTACCACGCCTAAGCCGCGGAGCCGAGCGATCCGCCGGTGCAACGCAGAAAAATCTTCGGGCCTCGCTACTTTGTTGCAGTTAGCGGAATCGAGTAGGGTTAGCTCACTTGGAAATGACCAATTTTTTATTACATAAACAATTGTTAATTCCTGCGCGGCGCGTAAAAAAGAAAAAAGCCAGCCTCTTACCGAGCTCCATGCATTTAATGATCTACCGAACATTACGGGAAAACAATTTGACCGCGTTATTATCAAGCGAGCGAATTATTACAATTTGCCAGGCGCTTTATTTTCTCGGCTGTTGAATCTCTTCTCCCCCGCTGCCCCCCTCACCCCCTCTCCCTCACCCTTCCCCAGTCCCCGTGTCTGCGAAGAAAGCGTTTGACGATGTTTGTTGCGTTTCTTGCCTCGCAACCGCCCGAAGGTGTGCATTAATTGTGCGAGACTGAAGTTTGTTCGTTTCTGCGTGCACTCGTATGACAAAACCGAGCCGAGCATTTAATTGGTAAATGTTGCTCGAACTCTAAATCGAATAATCGATGAGATGTTCATATTGCAGGGCTCAGATGAATTTCCAATGCTTCCGAGTTCACTGAATTCCAATACATAAGACTTTTCCCACTTGTTCTCTAAATGTTTGCGCGCGCATGTATAATTCGGCAAAATCATGCAGCTGTTGCATTGGGAAGATTTTGCCGGAGGGAGGGGAGGGAGGGAGAAAAATCGTTAAAAATAATTTGGCGTGCATAGGAGGAAATAATATTTAGCTGAGATTTATAAAAATACAATGTCAACGCCAAGATTGTACATTAAAGTTTAACTTTTTTTTGTCTATTTTGAATTGCAGCTTCTTGCAATTAATTCGATATTTGCATTTTCTATATTAATACGCCGGCTTGAAATAAGGACATTTCTATGCTCTCCGGCATGGAAGGATCGTGAATTTGAGTATGTGACTACGACATCAGTCAAAACTTGCACGTACATTGTCATCGTTACGAATACATACGCGCACATGTACGTGTGAATACGGCGGCAGAGTAGTAGTGGGCAACCGTTTCATTAATTCTTTACATAATTGGCCGTTTTCTTCGATTCGTAAAAATTTTGACTGCAAATTTCTGCACGATCCTCTAAGCATGATTATTATTGCATTACGTAATAATGGCAGCCGTTTGACGAGCCAAACCCAATGCTGAATTGAATTTCGTACGTATGTAATAGTACAATGTGCAGCCGAGTGTTATATCGACTGGCGAAAGAAGACATTTCGAGGGAGAAAAACTGCGGCCTAAGCAGAGCCAACACGCTCGCAAGTAATTCTGACTAATGAGATAAAATTATTGTAATTCCCGGTTAATTGTCCGGGAGGCTCGACGTGCCGCGGACCAAACAAGCCGAGATTGATCGAACATATAACTGTCCTAACGGTATTTAGCAATCGCCGCGCGACGAGCGCGACAAACCGAGGGAGCAAAAAAACCGCGACTTGCGTAGAAAAGAACACAAGCACGCGGAAAAATATAAGCCCGAGCCGAAGAATCGACAATTAAGAATATTGTTGGGCGCGTACGGGCCGCGCGCTCGCATGGCTTTAGTGTGTGTGTGTGCGCGCGCGCATGTAACGAGGCTGTAGCGAACGACTGACTGGCTGAAGGCGAAAGCCGGCAATTTCTCTCTTTTGCAAGTAATTCGTCCGCCGGAGCGGCAACGGCGGCGGCAGGCGTTTTCCTTCTCCTAGCCTGAATCATCGAGACTAGAAAGGTCCAGTGCGCTGCCTGGCGGTGAGCGCGCGAGGTTCCCAGGAGTCCCAATTAACGCGCGCGGGTATAAGTTCACGGCGGCGGCGGCGGCGGCGGCGGCGGTGGCGGTGGCGGCGGCGGTGGCCGCGGTAGCGTCGACGACGACTAGGACGACTACAACGATAGCGGGGGGTGCAGTGAAGGGGCAGCGAGGGTAGATAGACTTTGGGAAAATTAAAGTGCGATTACGTCAATGGAACGTAATTGGCTCAAGTCCGCGGTGCTCGCTGGGCCTCGACTACTTGTGCTCGATGGGCTTCCGAATTGGCGGGTTCGATCCTTTGTCTTTTTGCGGGATGAATGTCGTCGGGCATTCACGATACTTTTTGCCCTCATTTGCGCGGCTTGTTGAGCAAATCCCATGCTTTTGCGGCTAAATCAGCTTGTTGTAGCCCCCTCCCATCCCTCCTGCCGCCACAACCACCTCCTCCTCCTCCTCCTGCTTCTCCCGCCCGTCAACCCATTTTTTTGCGCGTTGTTAAGAGGACAAGTGCGTCGAAGAATTTAATCGACCGACGCCATTCGACGCAATTGTTGCATATTCCAGCAAATCTCCCCCTATTCTATTGTGACCTTCGAATCGAAACTGTACATTTTTAGCGCATTTGGCTTTCTCTTTTTATCTCCTTTTTTTTATTTATCGCCGCTTCAATATGCCGTACAAAGTACGGCATTTTAAAATACTTCGACATAACCTTCGCGAACAAAGCCCATCTAAGGTATTACGTAACAATGGAAATGTCACGCTCGATAAGTTCGATGAATTCTATTTGATTTGAGTGGATTTTCGAATTGCAAATTTGTTTGCCGATAAATAAAGTGCATTCTATATTCATTATAGGACGTTATTCCGCCTTTATGGTCAATTTAATGTAAGAATTCGCATATTAAAAGAGAAATAAAAATAGAAAACGCGTCAGATTAGAATTTCACTAGAAATCTGTTGCAGTCAATGGAATTCTTTTTTTTCTCTTCTTTTTTTTTGGTTTTGTTTTTGAAGTAAAATGTATAGCTCGATACGTGGCATTTATAGAAATCTAAATCCTTCCTGAATTGCAGTAGCATCGTAATCACTAAAGTCGATTAAGCTTAAATCCATTTAGGAAACTATGAAGAAAGCGATATATGCATCGGGTCGAAACTTTCGAAATAAAAATATCCACACATTGGAATAACTGAGCAGGTTCTGGCCTTTATTAATTCACATTTGGAATTCACAAATGAACATGTGAGATTTCGCTATCAAGTGCCACGCTTACAAAGAAAGAAATGATAAATATGTACACAGATAGGGGAATATATATATATATATATATATGGATAGGTAGATAGGTAGATAGACAGATAAATAGATGAATAGATAGATAGGTACCTAGCGAGAGAGAGAGAGAATAATATGTACATGAAGTATCTATCGGCGAAAAAGAAATTGCATAGGAAGCTCGTGGACGTTAATATTTTTCCGAAAAATTATAGGCCGAAACCTGTCGATTCATAGAAAACTCTGCGCTCAGCGGTACGCTTGGCTGCAATAAAGAGCGAGAGGGAAAAAGCAAGAGTAAAGTAGGCTTAGCAAAGTAGTCAATTAAGTTGAAATACATTCAGGAAGCAATGAGGAAAGCCGCGCATTATCGACGCTCGATTCGAAACTTCCGAAATAAGAGGAAAATAACGTAATTCCCCGGCGCACGCGCGTGAACACGAGACATTCCGTTATGCGCGGCCGCTATGCACGTATATGCACGCATTTGGCCAAACTTACCAGCAAACCCCACCCTTCCCTTACGTTGGCGAGATTTTTAAAAAAGAATCGTACGAGATGCAATTGATGAAGTACCGAGGATGCACTAAGAAACGCAGCGGTCTCAGCCTCGTGCCGCGCTCGTAATGTCAAGTCGATTAGATTGCGAGAGAGAGTGAGAGAGTGAGTGAGAGAGAGATGGTAACAGCATAATTAAATACAGTTTTCCATATCGTGGGTATTGAATGCGATGTCGGACTTGGGTTCCCTTGGAGTGTAATTATTCGGAGAATTGTCGCTTGAAATTGGGAGTCGGGGGGAGATCGGAGGCTTCCAAGTTTTGTCGAATTGTGAATGCGTCTAAGCTTCTTTTGGTTTGGCCTACATCGCCGCCACTGATGCAATTCCACGTCAATTCCAAAACTGATACTACATAATTCTAGTGGCACGTGAAAATTTAACGTGACACTTTTTAATGGCGTATTACGATATAAATGGATAATGCCAAATGTGACTTATGTAAATCAAGTAAGTGTAATTGTGTCGGATTTAAAAGTAATTGATAATGGATGCTTGAGCGCAATTATTCTTTTCGTTTATTCCATAAATAGGAGCTCAAGCTGAATTAGCTTTGGTAGTAAGAGAGAAAGAATGGAAAAGATATTTAAATAATATTATAATTCTAGGAGATAAATTACAAGTTTATGGCGCCAGTGCGTTTGAATTTTACTTTTAGAATTATCGTTACTTCAGTGTGTCAGATGTGCAATGAACTTTTAGAAATTCTGGCATAATATTGAAACAAACAATTGTTTAAATTTCGTTTAACTTTAGTACAAATTATGCCTTTTAGCTGAATAAAACTGTTATTCACCTCGATGCACAACATAATTGCCAACAGTTCACTTGGTTTACTCAACATCCATAGATACGCGCATATGCGCGCGTGTGTGTGTGTGCGTGTATACTCAGCAAGAGAGTTTTGTTTTGGAGGGACGTTTTGAAAATAGACGAAACATAGAGAGTCCAAGTAGTGCGAATTATTGATAGAAGGTTACTACTCCTTACGAAGGCCAGGTTAGACCTTAGATTTAAGGAGCAACGATAGAGCGAGGATTGCGCATTGTCGGCATTCCCGCGAGAATGAGCCCGCAAAGGAAAAAAGTAGCTCGCGGTATTTACCTCGTGAAAATTACGGTACCATTACATCAGTATGGAAATGCAAATGAAACGGTTCGGAGCTGGCAAAAATGATCGGAGAGACATGAAATTAGCGGGTTACATAAGAGTGCGCGCTGAGCGGCCTGATTATGTTGAGCGACGCGGGGGGTTTTTCGAAAGGGAGTAGTACCGCATTACTACTAAAAGAGCGCAGACAAGGAGCACTCGCGTGAGTGCCCGGGAATATTGGCCATTTCGAGGTCGAGATCAGACCAACAGTTTTTCTCGCGGGATTTGAGGGGGAGAGGTTAGGCGGACGTGTTTTCTCCGAGCGCGGCCGCTTCCTAGTTTTCCCGCTCGCACGAGGCTGGGGACGTAATTATTCATTGACAGGTCGATGAGAAATGACGAGGAAGTGGGATCGCCGAAGCTCATTGTTCGTAGGGAGGGGGGGCTAGCGAGGATTTAGCGATCGATGTGATCGAAGGGAGAGGGCGAGAAATTGGGCTTGAAAATTTTGAGAGGAGCGCAGCATTCGCGTCGCTCTCGAGGTGAATTTTATTAAGGAGTCGGGATAACGGGTTTCTCGCTAAGGTCGTTTGCTCCATCCAGTAAATGAATAAATGGCAGTCGCTTTGAATTTGTCGTGGAGCGCGCGCGAGCTCTTGCGTATTAATGACGTTTTCAAATTCATTCCACAGTCTATTTAGGTTATTTATATTGGCAACGTAGGCTTATCTCTGTTGTGCGACGCCCGAGATGAATTTTATGAAAAAAAAGTCCCTACCTACTATTGTCGTATTTTTATATAATTGCAATCAATCATTCCTCCTCAACGTCTAATGATGTTTCATTTTTCATCCCGACGATTTTCTATTTCGAAAAGACCGAAGCAAATTTCACGTACTATCTTACATGAATATATTGATTCTCTTCAATGTCTTGTGTGTTCGGCTAAGCCTCTTATTAATGCTTTCGCAGACGAAGTATGGGATAAAAGTAAATAACCCCTGTGCATTAAAGGACTCTATTACAGTCAACAACACACTTATTGACATTACGAAATCCGTGAAATGTAATAGAATGAGATTTGAAGAAACTGATATTTAAAAGCACAAGGATAATACGATGCCAACAATAATCATCTGCTCGTAAAACTTATCGTCGACCAACACTTTGCTCGCGTTCTTTCTTTTATACTTTGCCTGCCTTCTCCTCTCGTCTCACTCGACGCATTCCCTTATTTTCTAATTGTTTTTCGTAAGCTCGGCTTTCCTATTCGTCATTAGCTTGTACTTAAGGGGACGAGACTTTATAAAGTAATGAGGTCGGTCTTATCGGAGGATTGAATTATGACGGCAAGAGCAGCAATGGCAAATGAGCGACGGTATTATTAAGAATAATAACATTAATATCATCCTTAATATATCGATTGAGCTGATTCTCGATGGCGTTGTTGTGCTTTCGTGGGACTTTCTATTATTGGAATGGCCGCTATCAGTCTATACTTGAGCTCGTGTATATGTCGAATAAATAATTGTATATCGAGGCGTTTGTGGGTTTCTTCTCATCGTAGACCGACGCCACTTTACACTTTCTCACACTGATTATGAAATAACGCTTATATTTGCCTTTACCTGTGCTTCAGCATCAACAATATGACATATTGTGTATTTTGACTTTTTTTTTTCTTTTTCTCTCTTTTGATACGGCAATTTTTCCACGTGTATCGTTAACCACTTCTTCTATTCTCGATAATCTATTGACAGGCATTGAATGACGTGTGATTTAAAATTTCGTTTGGAAAAATTTACGGCCATAAATGCATCTTTATTATCTATATGAAAGCACTGTGCCTATTGAATAAATTGAAGGCCACGTGACTTCAATTGGCTGGGAGGACTGTCGTTGAAGCGTGAGATGTGGATTTTGTTATAAAATTATCTTACGTACTTTTCTTCTCGACTCTTTAATAAATCGATAAAATGCACAATAAATCTTTGGGCATTATCAGTAATAAATAAGCACTGCTTGTACTTTCGTGGAAGGCCAATTAATATGTGCATATTGGAGAAATGCCGTTGATTAGTTATCTATGGGGAGGTGAAAAAAAAAAAAAAAACTCGGCAATATTTTATCTATTTTTATTATTATTCGCATCCATAAATTGTGGGAAATGATCGCTAATATTCGTAAAGTTTGCACATTTCATTAAAATATTCTGAAATTTAAATATTCACAAATTAAACATTGGAATATTCAATTACAACAATAAGCTTTTGTAATATAATTCCGTGTTAATAGTCTCACTCGTTTGATAAGAGTTCAAATTATTTCACTATTCACTTTTTAAATCACTTATTTCGTCATTGAAGCATTTATTAATGTACTGTAAATTCCATTATTTCAATTATTAATATAACAATACTGGGTTTTTTTCTCTTCTTTTTTTTTTTACAAAAATGTCTACATATTTTAGATTATTTTTTTCCCCCCATTATATAACGATTATTATATTGCATTAAATTGCCAATCTTTAAAAATCAATATTCTCGCTTTAAATAGACGATATTTCATTTTATATAATCATGATTATGTACATATTAGCTCAAATATATTTAATTGAAGCAGACGGATTCACTTGCCAGTAAATTTACTTTCAATTTATTTATATAAAATTATTAATATATATTTTATAATGCAGAAAAATGTTCCTTATAATAAAAAAAAAGAACTTAATGAAAATGGCATTTCCAGAATTTAAAATAGACATATTATATAAATGCATATGTACGTGCTTCGTATTTATAATAAATTCGTATCAGCTGGAGCGATAAACATTTTAAGATTAAGCTGCTAAAGCATTCACATAGTCAACTGTTAATTGAAGTTACCATTAAAGCTCTGCAAGGGAACATATAATTATGAATAACTTTGGTTCATTAGATCTGCCCCAGTAAATATTGAGTCGAGAATATCGAAATCCTAATGACTCATCTCACGTGCATATAAATCTTTTCGGACGTGACTTTAAAATACTTACTTGCGTGTACTGATGGGTATTATAGATCAGTGTCAAAAAATCATCACATAAAACATTATCCAAATTCCCGGAATTACGATAATGCTCAAAAAAAGAATAAGGGAATACGTTTAAATTATTTGCTTCGATCTGAACAGGATGAACGATAGTTACTTCAATTATCCATAAATGTTATTTAAACTTGGCTGATGTATAATTTCTTTCGAGCAATTTCTAGTTGAAAGTTATCGAAGAATTAACTTTTTAATAATAGTTTAAGGATTATTTATGGCTAAATTGGCAGACATTTTACTTTATCCACGTGTTTATGTAACGCATTTAAAGGCGTGTAACGTGATTCTGTTGTTATTATAGTAAATGCTACTTTTTAAATATTGCCTCATATCAGATTTAATATTGATTGACTATTACACTAAAAGTTTGCTATCGGGTTATAGAATTGAAAGCGATATGATCAATTATCAAAATAATTAACGATATTTGAATTTGAAATTGAAAGGCTCGCTCCCTCTCTCTCTCTCTGTGTATGGTATTGGCTACGATATATAACGAAAATTTATGAAATTTAAATTTCGTGGCAATAAATAAAAAAATGAAATTTTCGGAAAACTGAAATTAGTGGGAAATGGTAAGTTGATTAGGCAAGTTACTTTAAATTTATTGATCTGGTTTTTTGTCAAGCCATATTACATAAATTTTGACGATATTTGAGAGTACGTTAATTTTGTTTTAAGCGTAATTGCTCGCGAAGCTACTTGCGTAATACTTTATATATTGTTCATTTTCAGCGTGGAAAAAAATTTTAAGAACAAACTTATGTAACACAAGTTACACTATTAGGACGAAAAAAAATGAAGTTTGCAAAACCTCGTTTAATACATCGGTGGCATTTGTTAAATAATAATTCTAGCAAAAAAAATTAAAAAAGTTCTTCATAAACTAATCATAAATTAATATCTTAATGATAAATTCATGCGGGTATTTATGCACGTGAATGCATGACGTATACAATAATATAGTATTGCATGAGTTTTTATTTATTGGCATGTAATTCCTTAAGCGGCACGGCTCGACCGATAAACCTCCAAGCGACCAAACTCAACTAAAAATGTAACAATATTAATAAATGCATTTTTTTTTCTTTTATTTTTTGCCGAATACTTGAAAATTCCGAGCTTTACTAATAATTCATCTGTATATAATGGCAATTTACGCTGGGATTGGAAAGTAAACGGCGCTTCGACTGTTTACAACAAATCCATCCGATAATATTTACTTTGGCACAAATTTGAATATCATTCAACTTGATCTTAATTTCATATCCATACCCGCCAACTAGCCATAATGCACCGGCATAATCATTGTTTATCCTCTATCCTTTCAATTCGACGCAGCCGAATTTTTCTATTCGTCGTATATATTGCAGTAGAAAGTCCTTTATTACCATTTACGATCGCTCGCTACGAGTCGACGCAGATCACCAATGATACTCAACGAGCAAACACACACAGTCACACACACACAACTGGAGCTCGACTCCTCCACCTACGAAATCTCCAACAAATGAATTGCCGAGGGCGATAAAATCAAGGGCAACAATCACTAAGGACACTAGAGTCGGGAGCCGCATTTAATACTCCGTAGGCATGATCGCAGCTCTGCTCTGACTCAAGCCCGAAGACAAAATCGGTGTCACGTTACAACAATGCTTTCTTCGCCACATGAAATCCAATATGACATCGCGTGCTCGAGCTGGGCATTATTATATCGCGAGTGAGGTCGTGATTGGGTGGGTGGGGGAGCCTCCTGCGTAATACGAGCCGAAGCAGTAAAAATTCGGTGGCTCTAGTCATCGAACGGGGGCAGGCGTCATGAAATGGCTCGGGCATCGGCAGGAGATGCAGGGCACTCGATGCACACGGCTCGCTTAATTATCCGCGGGGCTGGCAATGTGCGCCGCGACGCCTTTGCGGAATCAACCGAGCAGCGCTCGGTCGTTGCATAAGTGTCCGATAAGAATTCGAGACGCTCGCCTGGCGTGGCACTCGGTCAAATTGCTTGTCGAGCGACCGAGACACGCTAAGGCCGCCGACGCCACCGCCGCCGCCGCCGCCGCCTCAGGCGAAAGGTTAAGAAGAGAGATAAGCGTGTGGGAAAAGTGCCCGGGTCGTCATCGATTGCCGGCTGTTTGACAGTCGCATGTGTGATTGATCGCCTCGGCTTATGCGTTACAAGATGTGTTTTGCCGTTGGGGCATGAGGTCGATGATTTTAGTGATGCGGGCTTTTCGTTGTCGAGGGTGAGGGCCGCGGGGCGGGATGAGCGCGGTGGGTGGGGGCGATGGGCGATGAAACGCGCGGGAAAAGCTTATTTACAAATACTCGGCCTTTCTGTATTCGACAAATGTAATTTACCTGTGATTAATTGGTCGCTTTAAATGGGAGCATTAGATATCGGCTTTTACGTCTTGTTTCACCGTGTTATTCTAGCGGGCAAGAAGAATTTTCTTTTCTGCGTCACTACTTTCTTAAGGTTAACTATATTTTTATCGGGAGAATAATTGTGACGTGAATGCCAGATTCACATTCCCCATCCAAACAATAAAAGCCGTTCGATGCTCGGTAACATATTAAAAATCATTTTGCTCCTACGGATTTCGCACATTTGAATATTAAATGTTTCGGTTAGTATTATGATTTTCAAAAATCCTTTCTCAATTCGCTGTTTCCTTTTTCTCGTCTTCCCCCCTTGATACTAAATTCACGAAAATTCTCGTTTTTCCGCGTTCATGTGTCATTCTTTTGAAATCTTGATTACATTTCAATTTGATTTGAAAATAGAATTCTAATAAATGTTATTACGTCGTTCTATATTCATTAGATAAATAGAAATGTTTTCTTTTTCGCGAGGGCTACCGGTATATAAATAATCTCCTTAAATTTATAATGTACAATTACTTACCAATCAGACTCTTGCTGAATATTTAATATTAAATTTATACTAATAAAATTGATAATTATAAAAATTGATCATTCGATAGGATCGCTGAAAAATTATTAAAACCCCTTTAAATTATTATGAACATGTTTTTATATCACAATTGCAAGAAAATAATATTTAAATTGTAAAAAATTGCAAATTTCTCTTTTTATTTAAATTATACACATTTAGATTGAAATTAATTTTATCCTATTTATTGCATTAAAATAAATATGTTAATATAAATGAGATTTTTACAATATTAATATAAACATAATTCTCAGGCAAAATTATTTTCTTTATACAAATATTTCAATAAAAATTAGCAATTAGATCGAGTTTGTCAACTTCTTAAATTAATTTTCAGATTCCACCAATCTAAATGTTAATCTTACAATTTACCACTAATTTAACGCAGTGCTCACTTTCACTAAAGTTACATTAAAATATATATTTCATCTGAATATATTTATTTATTTATTAAAAACTTTTTTAGTCTTTATTATGATATGCGTATAGAATTATTTATTTTTCCCACAACAGTCAAAGCAATATTCTTTCGCTAACCATATGAATAAAATCAGAGCTGGGAAAATAATTTTTATACGTACGTATGCATCTTTGTAATGTTCGTGTGTGTGTGTGTATTCGATTTAGTATAAATATTTTGTCAATAAATCAATTCTAATATTCATTTATGCAAATTTTAATTATTTTTGAAAAGCGTTTTTATATGTTAAAGTGAATATTAGTTTTACAAAATTGTGATACTTATTGTGTAAGCAATTTTACTGTTTTTTCTTTTAGTAGTTTATTTCGGATACTATGATTAGTATTTCTTCGCCAAACAATAGAACAACATAACACAATATAGTTATAATTAATATTTTTACCACTTTTTTTTTATACATTTATGCTTTTATGAATTATTCATTCATTGTGTATTGTTTTATTCATCGTATAAATTTTAAATGAGCGTTAATAAATAATTGTGATATACGCCAATGATATATGTATATATATATAGCAAGCCTTCTGGTTTACCGTAGAAATTTCTTTTATATTGAAACTAGAGAAGTAAGCTAATTACTTATCTAAATTTGCCAAATCTCGCAAAAAGCGAAAAATTATTTACACTGGCTGGTTTCGGGGGAAATGTAATACTCAATTAGAAAATCAATGGATGTAGAGGCGGCGCTAATAAATAAAAGATTAAGTAGTCGCGTCTACTTCCTATTGCCATCCAAGAGTTGAGGAGGCAGGTAAACATCATCAGGGAGTCAGTCTTATCGAATCGTTTGGCTGTTTCCACTGGGTACGCCACCTTGAACATCGTAGTCGGGGAATTAGGGAATATCACAGGAATTTGCATTCAAAGTTAGTTTTGCTTGTGAAACATGCCGCGAATGCTCTAGACGTCTACTAGGAATGTGTATTCATGCGATCTCACTACCTGTCCCCTCCTCTACACGTGTGCGCGCGTGTCCGTTAGCGCGCAATGTGTGCGTGTGTCCGCTCATAGCCGTCTGTTTATGTTCATATGAATACGCGCATATTTACGCATAGGTCTGAGTGCGCTTCTGTTTATGTGTATGCGCAAATCATTTATGTGGCTGTGTCAGTTTCTATGGTCATGCGAGCGCGAGTGCAAGTGAGATTCCGCATGTGTGTGTATATATATATATATATGTAGAGCGCGACGTTTGGCAACTTTCGATTGATTTTCACAGTTAGATGAGCGCTTTTTGTTCCCGTGATCTTGATTTTCATTTTACTTTTGATGGTTCATTCAAAATTTTTGTTACATTTATGTACCATACAATTCCTTTCATTATTTGTTCTGCTTTTACATGTGACAACTATCTGTTGTACCATTTTACAAAGAAATATCATTTCTACGCGAAACTAGTGCTTACAAACAATATCATTAATAAATAATGTTTGTTCGTTATCTATGAGGCCTTTGTTGTCTTAATATTTTGTTCAAATTAATAGAAGATTTATTGAAGGAATATAAATTGTAGATATTACAGTTATATATTTAGACAGTTGCAGTGATTTATTGACATTTTAAGAATTGACTCAATAAATTCATTTAACAAGATACGAGGAAGCCTCTATGATGTAAGATAATGTAAATAGCAGGATAAGTATAAAATTCGTATTCCCTAATGTTATTGGAAATTCTTGAGTGTCTATACAGTAAGTAGGCAAACACGGAAGTGGCATTTTCTTGTAAAGATGGAAAATTTTTATCATCATATTTATGATAGTTTGCTAGATTATTAGAATGACATTGGTCGCGAGCAATATCTGTAAGGCTGCATTATATGGGATTTCTATTAGTTCTTAAGAGCGTATGGAAAGCCATTGAATGCGAAGAAAAAGACAGCCTACAAGCAGCCCAATATTGTTAAATATCGAAAGAGTCCGGAGAAAATAAGCGTTATGACTCGGGTCATTTGGTATAACCGTAGGTAGGAGCACTAATAACCGCATTATAAAGATTTCCATTCGGCAAAGTAATCTTTTTTTATTAAACGGATATTAAACGGACTCGAATATTATTTCCTGCTTTAATTTCCTATCTCGTTCTTTAGTGCGGGGAGATTATAATTCGACTCTCCGTTGCAATTAACGAGTAATGATAATTTGAATTTGCGAATTTGTAGAGGCCTCGAAGGTATTATGCAGACAGAATGGCCAACGTGCGTACTCTTGATAAATCAAAGCCAATGACTGGTCACATTGAAATTAGACTTGTAGTATTCGCGGCGACTCGATTTACTCGATAGCGATCGTCCAGACGGCAAATTAAACTTGTTTGAGTTTCACTAATTTTATCATTTATTTTCTCGTGCCACGACAGGCCGCGCACGCGCAGTGCGCTCGCATGCGAGGGCATTGTTCGTCCCGTTAAATATCTCGAATTATTATTACACTCGAGGCCGTTAAAAGCGTCTGTTTGCAATAAGACAGCGCGAAGCCATAAGAAAACGCGGCAATTACGGATGGCGGAAAAATTATCCGCTCGATTCATAAATATTCCGCAAGGCATTATCGCTCCGTCGCAGTAGAGAGAGAGAGAAAGAGGAGAGGAAACAAGAGCTGCCTACCAAACTACTTCTTGGCACGGGCTGGCGAGTCTTCTGCCTCCGCCCATACCCCGGCCATCATAAATAATGAATGATGAGCGCGGCTAAAGCAGAGCGGCCCGACGCCATTAAAGTAGCAGCTAAGGAGCAAAGGAGATGCAAAAGGAGGGAAAAGCGCGCGCCGCGGCGAAAGTAACGCGAGGCTAATTACGGGTGGAGGGAGCGGGATAAGGGAGGCCGGGGCAGCTAAGGATGCCCGGACATATCGCCCGCTCGGAAAATCGAAAGCGACAGGGCCGTCGCGGAGCGGATGTGTGAAAACGGCCGAGCACTGGCACGGCCGTGCACTTACGCACGCGCGGGAATGCAGCGGATTTTGCAATTATCGGTGGGGGGGGGGCATTAAACATGCCTAGGCCTAGGCCGGCCTGCCACCGCGATTTGAAAGGTCGATAAGGGATACGGAATATAATTAGAAATTGGAAAAATGAATAGGCCGTTAAATGGGAGATCGAGTCACACCGCGAGCGAGCGATTGCGCAACCGCGGCCGAAGGCGCGCTGCTGCTCTACCGGCGCGGGCCAGGTCGCCGAGGACGGGGTCCTCGGAGGCGCCGGGGGCGGGGGGAGGGGGGTGATCGAGGAGCGGCGGGGGCCAACGTAGCTCCCGGGCGCTGCTCGCTCATTAATGACAATGACCGGGCGCAATTGCGCGCAATGCGCGCGGCTTTTCACGGCGAGCGAGGCCCGCGCGGGAAGGACGCGGACGCCTAATTATCGCGCGAGGTTCCCCGGCTCTGTCAAATCATTGCTGGCGCGCACTCGCGCGCCCACTCTTTCCTTTCCCTAACCCTCGCTCCCAAGCGAGACAAAATCCATACACTTTATGCGCTTTACGAGATCTTAAACTTTCTCTGTTATCGACTAATGCACGCCGTATATATCAATCAGCCGCTTTCATTTATGCAAATCGACTGGAGCATATGCCGACCCGCTGGCCCACCGGCACTCGCGCATGTTTTATAAACTAAGTAATTAATAATAATTTGCATTTCTCGGATTTCCTTGGGCTGGCGAAGGCGCGCTCTGGCCCGGCCGCCGATTTCCAAGAATGGCACGTAATTTTCTAGATCGGTAACAGGTGACTCGGCCGTTATACGCCTTGAATTCCTCGCTGGCTCGGAGAAATTTCCGCGGCCGTATAGTAAATTCACATTTGGCCGCCGAGGCTCCAGCCACGTGCGCCTCTGCCGCGGCACATTATCACGCCAAGTAACGCACCGCAAAGTAAAACAAAGTACGGGCCGATGCGACGCCGGGAAATAAAGTTGGGAGGGGGGGGGGGGGATGAGTTAGAGTGGCCCGTCTCTCTCTCTCTCTCTCTCTCTCTCTGTCCCCGGCGCCGGACCAAACTCGTGGTACTTCTGAATTGTTTTATGGAGATACGCTGGCCACGATCACAGAAGCTTTTTTACGCTCCTCTCCGGCCAAGCAGGTAACTCTGAAATCGTATACGTGTAGGTGCTACGTGTAGCCTCTCGCAATCGTAAAGCGATCTAACGGTTCCCGCGCGATCGTAAAGCCATCCGCGCCGAGTCGCGTGATCGCGGCAGCTGCCGTCGAGGGGAAGCCCACGAGCTCGGGAAATGGCTCCCGAGGAGGGAGAGGATGAGAGCGAGAGAGAGCCCCGGCGAGGCCAACTCCTCCATCGCAGCATCTCAACGGCACCGCGATTACCTACGCCATTATGGATTTCAAACGAGCCGGGCGCGACCGATGTAACCCGCCACCTCCCCTCCCACCCCACCGACCCACCGCCATCTATCTACCCGCCAGTTACGACCGCTTATCTCTCTTTGGCTCTATTGACTTGGGCTCTTATCTCTCGCCGGATCTCCATTATCCGCGTGTCTTTCAGCCTGGCGATGATGTGCCGCTTATTTTCGCGACGGCCACTAGCCGACAACCAGTTGTTGAACGCCGACTCGCAAGTTGACGTGTTGCGCTTCTGCCCAACGGACTTTGAATTGCCGAGCGTAACCGCGCAATCACCGCGACACAAGGAGTCACGGAATAATGCTCATTTCGCCATGATTTTTCATGGACGTCAATTTCAATGCCGACTTACAAAAACCATAACTTTATCTCGATCGTTTCGCAAACAATAACTTGACCGCTAATTCACGGAGGAGGGGAGCCAACAGGCTACTTACCGCGGTCACATGAAAAACTAATCCACTTGCGACATAAATTGCCTACTTTTTTTCGAGCTTTTCAACTCGGCTGTTGGCTCGGACGAGCGGAAGTACGCCTCTACGGGACGCGACAGCTCCTCTCTCCTCTCACTACACGCGTTTTCCCATATTATGCCGGCCCCCTCCCCCTAACAGTTTTTGAATCGGAGTAATCAGAGGACCGGTGGCAGTGCTTTTAAGAGGCTGGCTGGCGCTCGTTACCCGGCTTCCCCCCGCCACCCCCCAAGAAACTAACGAAGAGAACTGATCTGGCCCAGCATTTAGAGACTTGATCGACCGGTCATTACGAAGGGTTTCTATCTCGCAGGCCGCTCCTCCCTTCCAAACCTCATCACCTCCCGTATCCCCAACCTCGACGAGCGAATCCTCAACGAATCGCCCTGGCTATTGAATATCCAACACCAGAACATTCCAACTCTCTCTCTCTCTCTCTCTAACGCTAATAACACACCTTACTAATGGACGGCAGCTTGCATATTTGATATTACATATTATCAGGCTTTGACCAATGCAATCCTCCATTTTCTTCATTCTCCGCAAATACTTATACGGCCCTCGAGCTAACATACAATCAAACAATAAACATTATATTTTCGCTAATTTTTCTTGCTGCTCGCCCTCTAGCATCTTAAGCAAATTGTACCAATACGTTGGGAGAATTGTTTCGAAAAGTTTAATTCCAATAAAGAGGTGGCACGAATAATCTCAAACTACGAGATCTGTTACTACTATTTTCAAATCAGCCCTATATTACTTTCAGAAATTCTCTCTCATTCTCCAACTCGTCCAGCTTCTTAATACTTCTTTTTAAGAATATGCATGAAATTATATTTGAAATGTCAAAAGCCCGAGCAAAGACAAATTTGAAAAGTATTCAGAGGTAAGCATTTGTTTCATTAGCATCCTCATAGAAACTTGAATATAAATGTAATTTTGAGGGATGACTAAAAAGTTTAATGATTTGAATATTGATTTTAGTTCGTTTCAATCGAATGAAATTTCATTCCACTTATAATAAATACGCTCTCACTAAAAGGCTTTCATAATAAAATTTATAATAACTCCCAGTTTCATATTTAATGCTTAAAAAAAATATTAATATTTATACAAGTTTTACGTAAAATAGTAGCCCTCCCTTTTGTTAATAAAAACTTTTCTTAAAACATATATATATATATATATATATATATATATATAAGATGATAAAGGCTTGGCTTAATCCGGCCTGAAAATATTATTTCAATCGTTAATTTGCGAGAAGTAAATTGCACTTTATAAACTATATGTCACGTTGCCCCTCGTACTCTGAATACGCTCAAGTTATTACATAAATTATTTTTCATGCTTACATTTATATAATTCTGCAAAATCATTACTTTGAATGCAATCAGTTATATATTCAGATATTCCGAGTTTCTAATATTTGGATTTAGCGACTCGCTGAAGTGGAAAAATTGAAGTGCAAATTTTTCCATAATTTTGACAAAAATTTCTTCCCTCCTGTCAATCCTTTCATTCAAACAAATTCGGTAAAATTAACCAAACCTCTACTTACTAAGTTTATAATTTAACTTGGAACATAACATTTATTTCGAAAGACGCCACCACGGGGTTTATAACTTTTATATTTATTATAGTTCTTTTTTTTTTTTTATTAAAGCTCAAAGTAAACACTTATCTGCTTAAGAGATCGTTTTATTTTTGCATTTATTTTTTTGTATATATATATGAATACATAAATACGTATATAAGAAAATAAGTAATTTTTTGTCAGTTTTTGTTAAGTAAACGCATATCCTTGTAATTAATGCAGCTCGCAAAGTTATTTTATTATGCTTGATGTAATATATTAGTAATTATTCATTCTATATAAAAACAGATCTGTGTACGTGACATTTATTCAGATATGATTGCTAATTCTTAGCATGTACTACTAAATTTTTTACTTTTTCTACTCCTAATTTTTTAAGGTCGAAATTTTTATTACAATGAAATGCGAATGCATAATGATTAAAATAGTTACGCGCAGTAATTATACGCGTGCAAGTTATGAAAAGATTCAGATCTGTTGAAATAGTATTAAAAACATTATTCTATTGATATTAGAGGCAAGAATTATAATTGAATGATAGTAGGTTAAGTAAACGTATACCAAATCGCTATATTATTCTGTGGAAATTTTTACGAATAACTTTTACCCAACTATTCCTACAAAATTCTACTTAATCGAGGAGAATTTAGAATATTAGGATAAAGTTCACTTTCTCTTAGCAATTTGACTTCAACGAGTGTTGATCCAACCAAAATAAAAAACATTTCACCTTGTCACATTTCCTTTGTGATTTGTCATTCAGCTATTATTCGTTGTTCCCTATGTTTCTTTATAAGGGAATGGTAAATGTAATTATGCAGGCACAATGTAATAATTATATACAGGATATTAAAATCATTGATGAGGGATTAGTTTAAAATATCATCCTATAAATATCCGTCCGCACTGTCAATCCGACTTGTCAATGAATAACTTGTGTTGAGCGTGTCTCAAAATACGATAAATGACCGACTCACCCATATAGCTGCGAAATTTTCGCATTTCCACAAATGAACAAGCTAAGGCAAAAAATGGCCTCTCGCGAATTATTCGGCCAATGAATTACGCGCAAATGACAAAAAGCAGCCATTGAAAGTGAAGTCTCGCGTTTGCACTGCAGCACAATCCCATGACAGGAGTCTTCGAGGGTGTTGGACTCGCGTAGATGAGCACGACGGTTACGCACACGGAAAAGCGGAATCGACGTCGCCATGTGCCACACACTCTCGCTCTCTCTCTGTGCGAGTGCCATTACTCTGGTTATGCGTGAGCCACAGGAAGACTTTCACCTCCTTTTAGCAACGAGTCACGCGAGCGCTGGTCAAGAGCGTCACCGCCGTCCTCCTCGTCATCGCCAGTCACTGGCTACACCTACACAGGACGAACCTCTTGTCTTCTTCTTTTTCTCGGGTCTCTGCTGGAGCACTCAGATTAAGTACGATCGAGTCGACGGGCATCCGAGTCCGACCGTGCTTATCGAATTAAATGGTCGAGTATTAACTGATATTTAAGGCAGTAGCGGCTTTCCTCCATTTTACTTGATTATCACATATGAAATAACCATCACTCAGCTTTTTATAGTGTTATTCAGAAAGTTTCTTAGTTATTGTTTTGATGGAAACTTTGGAAACCATTTGAACGCACGAAATTTCTTTACGTAATTAGCTTTAATAAATTCAGGGCAAAGTTTTACAAATAAATTCACTATTTTATACAAAAGGTACAAATGAGCTGCTTATACTTTTCATTTTATAAATGAAAACATTTAATTATTTGTATAATTTCAAATTTTTATGTCCATAAAATTACTTGAAATATTACTTTATTTATTAAATAGAGGTATTTACTCCTAGGTATTCTAAAGTTTTTTTAAAACTTACCATTTAACATGATTTCGTTGAAATTAATTTCAACGTTTACTTCAGTACGAAGTAAAAATTATACAATATTTATGTGAATAAAGGCGTTTGAAAGTTTAATTTCAAGTACAATTAAATAGAAATTCCCTCGCTTAAGTAAATATTATTATTTAATTTGGCCCCTCACTGAATAATAAAGGAATTCCCAATTTGCCAATGTAATATGCATAGATAATGCGAAACCGACGTAATTAAAAAAATCGCCGTTTCCCTGCTTTAATCTTAAACTGCATTTAAAGTTGTTGTAAGTGCTTCACACGTTCATTTTAAAGAAGTGAAAATGCCTCCAGCGATACACTTTCTTATAAGAAAAACATTAGACTTGTCCCGTGCACTATTAGTTATAAAGCATAAAATGTGTTGCAATTAGAATCGGAGATTGAAAATTTCATGGCAATCCATCTCTTAATTTATTTATTAGCGAACGAGAAAATTGCATCCTATAAATTGAGAGTTTTGTAAACAAACGTATTTTTTAATCGGAAATATCTTGCACTTTCACAGATTTTCCTTCTATTTAATATGTTGCTAAATACTGGGAATTCTTCTTTACATCATGGAAAAAGAGAAAACCAGCTGAAAATAAAATAAGAATTTATATTTGTCATGACTAGAAATTTCATTCATTTTAATGCAAATTTTTTATCATATGTACGGCATATCATGCAAATATATAGTCTTTGGTTGAAATAAAATTTACATTATATAAAGCGTTTATTTTACATTTTTTTCAACGGAAAAATTACACACGATAATTGCAAATATCTTGTATTCTCATAGGCGAAGCTTTAACACAAAGTAAAAATTATTTGCGAATAATGCTTTTGAAAATGTTTAAACTCGCCAAAAAATTGCACATTCTTACCGAATAGAATTATTGATGTTTCGGAAGATTATTTATACAATTGTTATCCACCCACACACAAACACACACACACACACACACACACACATATATATATATATATACTATGATCAATCGATTAATTAATTTCCTTAATTTCCAAATTATTCCCCCGTATTACTTTCCATTGATCAATCCTTTTCGTTTGCCTCACAAACAGATAAATTGCATTTAGCTTCGACTGTGATTCAAATATGTAATTCACTAATGCTTATCCCCTCTTCTTTATGTAAGTAGTTGAGAGGCATTGTAAATCTATAAATTTTTCTTTCTTTTTTTTTCTTCAAGCCAAACTGTAAATACATAAAGTGAGCAGCAATTCGTGTAAGGTATTATTTAATGTAATTTGAATGGGAAAAAATTGCCTTTTTGCTTGAATGTAAAATTGTCGATCGAATGGCTTTCGAGATAATTTGAATGTAAGCTTATTACAGTTAACGATTTGGGAGAGAAAGAATTTCTACCTTAATAGCGAATAGAGCGATTTTAGAAATCTGCGTAATACTCGTTCAATGTTACGGCATGTTTATGTGTACTTAGCGAGCCACTTGGATTAATAATTTCGTTAATAAGGTGGGAAGATCTATATGGGGTGAGGTAAGGCTTGACAATATCCTGGCAAAAGTTGCCCGAGTATTGGGACCATTAGCGTCTGCTATAATCTAATAAAGTTCAATTGACAGACGTTCGGATGCCGCCGATAAGATACGCGAGATAAGATAATTTTTCTCCAAGAGTTATTACACTTTCAAGTTTAATTTAGAAAAGCGAGTGCGGAGGCAAGCGCACTCGAGCAAAGTTCGAAGTATCCAAATACCAAAGCACCGTGAGCGGTTTTTTTCGCCTTTTCGTGAGTGACCTACCTCAAGCATTTCACGTAATACCGGCTTTAATTAATTGAATTGTGCAATGCTTTTTTGACTTGATTAGACGAGTAAATTACAAACATTCAAGTTTAATTATAAGTTTTTCTTCTTGATTGCACCGGTGCTGAATACAACTGCGTACAACTCGATTGAACTGTCGCAACGAGTGTGTCGAGGCAGCGCTCTTTTGTTTCATAATAATTAGCCGGGGCGCGGGTATCGTTTGAAAAAGCCGGGATTGTCGAAGGAAAGAGAAAAAAAAGTGGAGGAGGAAAAAAAAGAGCAGAGCATTGCGCTCAGCGCTCGCTAATCGAGGCGCGCTGCATTAGAAAATGTTGATTTTAGAATTGGTGCGATCCGCGAAAGTAAGTCCAGCTCGACATCCAATGCAAATGAGAATCGAAACGAGCCCGAAGAAATGACGGCCGCCCCGACTATTAAATGACTTTTCATTAGAATAATGCGCGGCTACGGCTACGGCTACGGCGGCCCCCCCCCCCCCCCCCCGACTCGCCACCACTCGCCATTGGATCGCCACGAAATTGCCGAAGCGAGAGCAATTTACAAGCTCCCGGGAAATGCAGGCGAGCGCAGGCGAGGCCGGCCGCGGTGAAATTCGTCCGGATCACATGGGCGGCCAAGCTCGCACGCATGCGCTCTTACGTAAGGATCGGCGCCGGGCGAGCGGTGGTTGCTTGTCGATGTAGTTGAAAACTTTTGCCTCGCGTGCTCAAGCGCCGGGGGCTTCCCTCCGGAGGCCCGGCGCCGTGCCAAGTGAAACTGAGTAGCACCAGCACCACCACCACCACCACCACCACCACCACCACCACCAGCACCGCGGCCTTTGAAAATTTGCATTTCATATTTTTATTGCGTTTAGAGCGCGCGCGCGTTAATCACATTGGTAACGGGAGGCGAGAATGGAAGAGCGGTGCATTGGAAAAGGTGAGCGAGCACGAGTTGGGCCAGTATTACCTGTTCTGTCACCAGCGATCGCATTTATTTAGGCATCGAGATTGCGAATCGCCTCATTGACTCAGCGAGATCGAACCAAAACCTCCTTCACACTCCCACATTATTCTGCATTCAGATTTCACTCGGGATATATCGGTGTCACTTTTTTGCTCCCACTGCGTTTACTCTCCCTTATCTTGATTGCAGCGTGCTCGGAATGTAAAAGGATGATTGCCATTTGAATAAGCAGCTGCTGGTGAAAACAAAAATTTCGCAGACGCTTTCTCAAAATGTTACTTCCACACATTGCGGAGTACGTGAAAAAAATTTTCATTGCTCAATTTTCAGACAAATAAGCGCATTAGATCGTCATTGTAAAAGCACTATTGCCCATTCTTATTTGTTTTTTTTTTTTGTTTTTTTTTATTTTTTTTCCTATTATTTATTTATCTATTTATTATTCTCTCCTTTTCTCTCCTTCTTTTGTTCTCTCTTTCAATTTAATTCAATTTACAGATAATGTGGCAAGGGAGCTGGCGGTTATTAAAAACAATATATATATATATATATATATATATATATATATGTGAGTGTACGAATTTAATACATAATCTATATTTTCATAGATCTGAATATTCATTATAATAATTTATTTATTAGATCTCGCTTTCCAATGGCCTGATTTAATTTTTATTAGCTTAAAGCCAGTCCGGAATTCAATATTCAGCGCGTTATACGTCGGCAAAGCCACATAAATATCTATTTAAAATCAATAATTATTATTGCACGTGTAACAGTAAATTGCGAATAACCGTGCGCGCTTATTTAATGTGCGCGCTTTTATTTGTTAAAGAAAATGGAGCATTCGCGCGAAAATACGCCGAGGATCAGCAAAAAAAAAAAAGGCGCCATTTATTTTCAAAGATGTTAAAAATTCATGTATTCCGGATCATAAAACAACACCATCAGCGCACTGTATCCCGAGTTTTTTTTTTCACCTGCAAATGCACACAACAACTTTGAAGCAATATATTTACAAGGCAGTAGTTCAAAAGAATAAGAGATATCGTAACCAAAATGACGATGTGGAGCATAGCCGTGGAGAGCATGGAGAGTGCACGGAGAGAGCACGGAGAGAGCACGGAGAGAGAGCACGGAGAGAGTA
>JAPYYT010001307.1:0-50713 GCA_030522565.1 Ceratosolen corneri
TTAACTCGTTTCTTGGAAAATGAGGGGAGGAGTTACCTTTGATTATTAAACGGCTAGTATACTGTCTGGGGCAAGTATCATGGATGGGGGGATGGGGTGAAGACGCGGCTGCAGTCCCAACAATATGACTCCGAAGGCGAATGCAGTGAATTACACGCACTTGCCCTTGAGGAGAAATAAAGGGTGAGGGTTTAGAGATAGGTGGGGTAATTATTGAAATAGTAACGTCTGTTACGGTAGTATCGGAAGCACGTGGGGGAGCTTGAATTCCGTATTGAGAGCCGCATTGGGTAGGCGTAATACTAAATGCACTAATTACTATTGTCTAGCGAAATGGGGGTCTCGAAGGGGGGGGGGGTGAGCTGCAGTTTATTGTCGAGATGTTTACTGGGGAGTTTGAAGGGTCAAGACGTAGTCAAAGAGGTAACTGCTGCATCTTCCATGCGGTCGTATTTATATATCGGATATCTCTTCTATTGTTTTATTGGGAGTGATGCAGGGTAGGTTAGAGAGGGAAAAGAGTGCTGCGAAGTCAGTTGCTTATAAACATTGCATTTAACGTCTGCAGGCTAGGCAATGCCATGATCGGTAAACACTGACTAAATTTCTAAACGTAAATACAATCGAAGAGAGTTTCGTTAGCGAACGGAATCTCGAATACATACGTAATTACAATTTTTTATTAAAGTTACAATTCTAACAAAAATTCAAAATTTAAGTCAATATATATGATAATATGAAAACATATTCCAAAGAATAAAAAGCTACAGTAATATTGACTTTATTAATCATTATTTTACATATTTCATGAAAAACAGTAATTAAGAAATAAAATCTATTTATAATAAAATGAAGCGAAATTTAAAGTATTATAAGAATTTAAATACTACCTGGATACATTTGTTTATTGTTTTTACATTATGCTTTGACAATTATTTTTATAATCAAAATTAGGATTCTTCTTCTATAGAATTTCATAAATAATGAAATTATTAAGGTAAAACAAATAGTCCATCCAATGAAATTTCCATTAAATTGAAATATAGTACATGTTGCCATTTACAGCTGATAACCGGTATTCATTTTATATAAATATAATGTCTCTTTTCCATGAATGAAAACTTGATACTTATATAATGTACATTAAGGTATTATTATTATAAAAAGTAATGATTTAAATTCACTTTGTGAAATAATGTTTTCTTTGTATTTGTTTTGTATATAAAATAATGAATATATAAACATCAAAATTTATATTATTCATGATTTCAAAGTTTTTTTATAATAAATGCCACTAAAAATATTTGATTTATAAAATATCTTATTTTTATTTAAGTTATTTTATTTGTTAGTACACTTCCGATATAAAAAATTTCATCAATAAGTTATATATAATTTATTCCAATTGTTTTAAATACTTAAAAAATATTTTTATAATTTTTATTTTTATACATTAAATAAATTTGTTTATTAGACAATACTGTGCTTAATTATTTGTATCATATTTAATATATTAATAACTTTGAAGAATTTAACAAAAATTTCTGTATTTAGGATTAAGTACGCGAGCACCCATAGATAGTATTATTTAATGTAATTTATTCATAATATTTCACAAAATTCATAACCCAGAGTATTTATTATATGACGAAAATATATTTATTTAAAATATAAAAGCAATATAGTTTCTTTCAATTATACGAAAAAGGAGTAGTATGTTAAATGTGAAATTCGTATAATAATTTTAGAAAGAACTAAGAAAATATTTGGAAATATAATTAAATTTTAACTAAGAAAACATGAAAATAATTTACATTTGTAATATTAAATTTTACCATATTTAAATGAAAGAAAAAAAAACTTTAATTTAAAAAAATATAAATAAATGTTTTAATAATAAATAATTATCCGCGTATACATGTATAAGATTTAAAATACAGTTAAAAAGTAAGTTTTAATATTATTATGGTAATGTTCAATTAACTAGTTAAATCTACTTTCTTTCAAGTAATAACATATAATTTTTAATTTTGTAACTCTTTCTTATGTTTCTTATTTTTCTGATTTATTTTGCTTCTTTTTCTGCTTTATTTATATAAACATATTTAATATTGATACTCTCTATTCGCATTATGTAATAAATATAATAAATAAACATTACAAAAGCATAAAATATTTTTTATTGATTATGTTCATTATTATTATTTTAGTATCATTATTTTCTGCAAGGTTTATTTAATTTAACGTCCTTATGCTTTAATTTTAATTCAACAGTTTTAAAAAATTTTTAGCCATGCATTTTTTTATTCAGTAGTGTATATATATATAACAAATATGGTTCAAGAATAATAAAACTGTTATAATGACTGTATATATATCGTGAATTCATGTTAAAAGAACGAAGAATTAATGTGATACATTCAATATTAGAAAATATTGGTAATATTACATTATATTTCATTATGCCGTACTGCAAAACATATATCTATACTTAAATAAAATATTTACACTTTTCTTCAGTTCTATTTCAATAAACATTATAAATAAGTATAAATTAAATGTAAATATTTATAATTTATATTTATTCACTGACAACTAATAAAACAGAACTGTTTTTACCTATTAAATATTCGAATTAACATCCTATCTATTGAATAATTATTTAATATATTACTGGCAATTAAATTTACAAATAACACAACTGTCCTATTTGTTTATAATATTTGGTAAAAGATTTGTATAAATATAGTTATCGTAAAATACTAAAAATCATTTGTAATAAAATTTGAAAAATTAATATATTGTTACAAAAAATTTTTTACATACACTCATATTTTACACACACCGGAGATCAAAAAATATTTATGAAATATACATTTGCTTAATTCTGAAATGTAATTATTTTATTACACTGATTATTATGTTTCACAATTTAATAATTTTTCACATATAGTATTTTATTTAATTTATAAAATTAAATTTTCAAAATTTATACTCATTAATATTTCATATTTATATTATATCCAATTTTTTACTATTTCAATTACAATAGAATAAGTGTTTGTAATTGTATTACATTATTTATATTAAAATTTGTATGTTTTTGTGTATATATTCAAATTATGTATATAAACAAATTGTGTATATATTTAATTAAAAAGGGATCCTAAGTACAAGTAAAAACAGTTTCCAGATTAATATTTTCATTTCGATTTATGTAACTTTATTTTATTATAAAATAGTTTGTGAATTAATAATATATAATTAATAATATGAATATTAGACATATAAATTATTTTAAATGAATTTTATTTCCTAATTTTTATTATTTTAATATTTTTGTTAGAGAATTTTTTAATCTAAATACAATATCCAAAAAAAAAGACTACATCTAATGTAAGTAAAATATACTATATTAATAATAGTTACTTAGAATTAAATTAAATTAAATTAACAGAATTAAAAAAATATGCTTATAATGTTTGCACTTCAAGAAGAACATATAGACTTGTCCCATAATCATTTTGAGTAATCCTTAAACTAAATTATAAGAAGAATTAAGCAAAAAGGAATGAATAATGAAAACATTTATTCACTAAAAATTATACACATGTATTTCAAAGTTATATACTTTACCTTTGAACTTAAGATTAAGTATTAAGATATACTGACATTATATTCATAATGAAAAATGCAACACCTCAAGATTTAAAATTCTTTAATAGATTAAACGTTTTTTATATATTTGAATACACTGGTCATAAACTGCTATGATAATACAATATAGCAATGTATTTATAAACTTTCCACTAATTGTTTATAATTTTTTCATATATACTTTTCAAAATTTCTTTTGCAAACCTTTATTAAATTACTATTTATCAATTTTTTGCAAAATTTTTATAAATTCTTCGAAAAATTTTTAGTAGCCATTTACGAATGATATATGTATGTGTCTATGCATAGAACTGTCCATTATATACATCAATTTGAAACGAATAAAGATTAGATCCAGCAGATTTGTAAAAGCTCAGATGGTATATATTTGAAAATTTGCAATGACGTCCACGTTATATCGTATTAATATATGAAGATATGGAATCAATCGACGAAGTAAATAAAAATCTTTCCAATAATACTTCGTGAATGGCACTAATAATCATCATAAAATAATATTTCAAACGAATATTCAAACACAGAATTTATTGGATTTGGCATGTTTTAAATAGTATTATAATATTCAACTTACAACCGAATGCTGAGATTATACGAAAAACAAACCACTCCTACATACATTATTATTATTAGCATTATTAACATTATCAAATATTTATATCTCCATCTTATTATCAATAAAGGCAGTTTATAATATCAACAAAGACATCATTTTTAATTTTTTGAACATCTTAATCTAAGTAGATTAAAAAGAAGTAGATTAAAAATATACTTTATACACATTAAAGATAAATATGTGTTATAACTTTAATAATGAATGAAAATTCAATGGAAATTCAATAAGCTTTTTTGAAATAATAAATAAATCCCAATTTTCTGTTTGCATAGGATTGTCAATTGGAATCATCAAGTAGGATGATGTAGGATAAAAATATTATGCTACTGGTTTCAATTATTAATTCCTTCTCGTATGTGCACGAGTTATTTATCAACAGACTCGCCGAAACAAGTCCACCTCGTCCAACTTAGCAATGTTGCGATGACTCGTACCCTCTAGATTTTTTATTGCCAATGACAATATAAGACTCAATGTAATGATCGGTATTATTTAGTTTCTCATAAGTAGGGCAAAGGGAATTTATATTAGAATTTTATCTATAGAAGACGTTTATGATCATTATTTGTGGTCGATAAACTTGAAAATATATTTAGATTTTGGAAGAAATTTAACATTAAAATTTATAAATTTAACATTTTAATAAAAATTAAAAATAAGAAGTTAAAAATGCTTTTGATAAATTTTGTATTACTACGAATAAAAACACCTGCTTTTAAGAAATTATTATTATTATCATACAAACAGGCCATATACACGTATATTAAATTACTAACCTTTTCAAAACCTTTGCAGTTATTAAATAATGTATAAGCGCTGAAAAAGTATAGAAGATAAATGTATGGTTCTTAAAACGATTTGAATTGACACTCATGAAAAAGTGCCGTTATTCATTTGAAGTATAGTATTTAAATGGTTAAAAAATTCAGTGCTTACTAGAACGAGAGACAAAATAGTTATTACTAAAATGATTTTCTAGACCATAGTATGTGAAAAATAGATGACATACGTACAAATGTAAATAATTTGACGGACTAATGTCTCATGTAAAACTTTTATTTTTTTCATTACTTAATTTTAATTATGCACCTATGATTTTAAAAGAATTATATTTATTATTCACTTAATATTGCACATTAATTTTTATATAAATAATATGTCTTGATAGAATATTTTAATACATAAATATGAAATACATATTTATACATATACATTATAAAATATTAAAACATTTAATACATAAATATGAAAAATGTATTGTGTTAAATAATAAATAATAAATAATAAATTTGTTCTTTTTAACTATAATTCATTAGCAATTAATAAAAGGAACTTTAAAATTTTCAAATTTAGTTTTTAAAGTCAACTTCTCTATAAAATAAAATTTACACAAATCAAAAAAGTCTAAGTGTCAAAAAAGCGGCAGATGAATAAAAATCGACAATGTATAGGTAGGTGTACATGTAAACCATTCTTAAAAGCGAGAAAATTGAAAATGGAGTAAAATGGAAAGAAAAGCGTAATAAATGAAAAGTAAAGGAAAGAAAGAGAAGTATTTTAAGATATAAGAATTAAGGAGGTTGAAATCTGAATGTCAGTATATTTCTCTTTACATACGTAAGGCAGAACGTAACGAAGAAACTTCCTTGTTTTCTTGCACGAATTTCCAAGAAGTTCCTTGCACGCTACCTTTTCTGTTTCTCTCTCTTAGTATCAGCAATGGATATCTCGAAGACATCTAGTTTTTGGCCTAATATTTGAACCTCTTCAAATGCTTTCAATCTCATTCTCCAGTCGGTTCTTATCTCATTTCAGAATAATGGAACAATTTCACGCAGCTTGTGTGACAAAGCAGAACTCGCAACTCTTTGATTTGTTTTTACCTTCATTTCTTAGATTTTGATCTAGAATTATACAAAAAGTCAAGATAAATTTAGACTGGTACACTTTTTATGTTTGTTTCATAAATCTGGTTTATAACAGATTTTAAATTCAGTATTTATTTAATTTTAAATTGACTAAAACTCAAGATAATGATCGATAATAAAATTATTTGAGATGAGTTGGTTTTGCAATGACCTAGAATTCAATATATTTGTAGGTTCTTTATCGTAGTATGATTTCACATTGTCTGAAATAATTCACGGAGGATTGTTTTTTCATGAATGTGTTCTACTAAAGTTGTAGTTTTTTATAATTAGGAATTCTTGAAAAATTTATTTTGTATTTTATATTTAACATATAATATATTTTTTTAATTTCTTAAATTTGTATCAACATTATTTTTTCATAAATTGAAATAAATACATTTAAATTTTTTATTACAAAGCTATTGCATAATTAAATAATAGATTGAAAGTTCATATTTAATATTATTAAATAAGAACATAATAATCTGTAATGTGGACTTTTTTTTCAACATCAAAAATATTAAATTTCATTTCAAATTAGAGTGAATTTATTTTAATGGCATTAATAATTAAAAATAATATAGATATGTCTATATATAATATAATATAATACAATACAATATATGTATATATATATATATATTTTTTTTTTAATACTATATACATCATTCATATTGTTTTAAGTATTTTTTGTTTTATGGTTCAAAATGGCTTCATTTCATAAAATTTTATTTAGATAACTTAAGTATAAATCTTTTATTAATATTATTATTTATTAATTTAGTACGAACATCAAATCGAAATATAAAGACAAATTTAGTAGTCTAAAAAACGTTGAACATTGATCGTAACGGCATATGCGATTGTGTTTACAATTTACGTCATGCACTTAATGCTGTACGTCATAATGTGTATCAGATGTCGCTGCATAATCATAATCTTAGTTGATATGATAGTATTAATAATCTTAGTCATAAAAGTAACGTTTGTTGCTATCTGTTTGTTTGTGTGGGTATATGTCCCTCCCTTTCTCTCTCTCTCTGTTTCGATCTCTTTATCTTTCTCGTTCTTTCTCTAAAATAGAAGGAATTTTTTATTATAAAGTTATACAGTTACTTTTAATTACTTGTATTTAACACTCAGTTTTGAATACTTAAAATGTATCTTTAGTGCTATATATTTAGTTAACATTTAATTTATTCAGCATTCATTCCAACACTATATAAATTAGTTCAGGTTAACTTTTAATCTAAACTTACGCAAGTGTTATATAATTCATTTGTAAAATAGTTTTGAATACATCAGAATTAATCTTTTAAGTACATCAAAAAATAGATTCTCTTAGATAATAAGCAAATTTTTTTTTCCTTGTCTTTGCGGATCCTTTTTTAAAGGTTGATTCGGCTTCCTGCAGTGTCATACAAACAAAATTCGCAAAACATCTAGTCATGTTTTACTTAGCGAGCACTGGCAATTGGAAGCAATTTTCCTTGCATTTACTACGAAAAAATTACTATTTTTCTTTTATTCCTCTTTTTTAATGTTTTACACATTAGAACTTTTTACAAATTTACGAAACCGATTATGTTAAGTGATATTTACAGAAATAAATTAATACTTAACTAAATTCATTAACTATATCTGAACTCTCCTGAATTCTACAGTAAGTTTTAAATAAAATAAATCTGAATAAAATAAAGGAAATACAATTTTATTTAAATAATTTATATAAATTATATATATTAAAAGTATTAATTTTAAATTAATAAATTATTTTTTTAAATAGTTCATAAAGTAATATTTGTTAGATGTCCTATATCATAGAATTCTACATAATTCATTGTGACGTTTATCCAACTCTCAACAAATCTTCTGTATTGCATAGTGAAATAATTACTAAAGCATTAAACGGAAAAAATCATACCCCGTAAATTCATTGTAAAGATGGATTAGGTATATTATCTGGCATTATAAAAATTTAAGGATAAAAATTATTTTTTGCTAAAACAAGACACTTAAATATTGCACAAATTTACAAAATATATAATTTAAGATAAAGGAAAGACACTTTTCATGAATAAAAAATAAAGATAATTAAATACTAAATGTTTGATTTTGATTCTACTAAGGCTAATAGACAAATTTTACAATTGTTTTTTAAATTTGTTAAATACTTTATAAATCGATAATAGATTGTTGGCTTGTAATAATATTCATTTTAATTGGACGAACTTATAAATAGATACTGAAAATAGTAAATAAGTTAACATTTTTATATAATTTTCATGAAATACTGAAAAAATTCAGTTGTTAATTGTAATAAATGTTAAGTAAATTAAAAGAATAATTATTTATAATTATTATTTGAAAATACACATATATACAAAGTGTATCTAGAAGCTGAAAATAACAGTACATTATCTTTGCTTTAGTAATGAAAAATGTAGTACATCTAATTCATAATAAGCGTTAAAAATGTTCAACTTTCATTTTTTACATACTCACTCTATCTTTGATTTCTTTAGCAAATATTTAGTCCCTATGTCTACGTTACAGTCAGTTGCGTATGTTATATTCCAAGATAAAGAATTCGTCCTTTTTGAAGTTTTACGTAGTCATAGAAATTTGTAGTTTTTTCTTTTTTTCATTAAAACGATATTCTACATAAAAAATTATAGCTTAAATCAAATTTATTTAAATGTTACTTTTGCACAAATTAAGAATGATAAATTATCATTAAAATATTAAGAAAATTATATTTTTGAAATACAATCGATTACGCGAAACTAATTAATTAACATATTTTAATCATATTTAAGTATTTTCATTTAAAAAATTATTGAATTTGATATAATTTTTATGTCTAACGAAAGTAGAAAGTAATTTTATATTAAATTTATATTATCAATTAATCCGAAATTATATTATCATATTTATGTTATGTTAAACTCATAAATTAGATATAAAAACATAATAAAGAATAAAAATGTTTTATAAATAATTGAATACTGCATAGTATAAAAGTATATACTTTAAAGTATAATCTTCGAAACACTTTGGTTTATTATAAATTTATCAAAATCTGAACTTCAAAATATTTTATTTATGAAATAAATTATTAATATTCTGTTATATACATTACTAAATAACATTAATAAATTTAATAATATTAAAAGAAATATATTATTTGTGCAAATTCCAAGTAATGTATTTTAACTTAAACATGTTTTAAGAATAAATGTTGAGCAAGATAAAGAGAGTAAATGTGTCATTTATTGTTTAGAAACAATTAGATAATTTTTGTACTTTCTTTTTTGAGTTTCGACATGAACGTGACATATGCACTTAACATGCCATAAGTAAAAAAAGTAAATTAGATTGTGGGACAACAACCTAAAACCAAATATGTTTCCAGTTCTATTATTTTTTTACTAAAAAATTGAACCGAAGGAGGGATAGTAAACTAGATATCAGGACATTACTTTTATATGATACTTTAGTTATAATTGTAATAATTAATTATAATGATATGCTACTATATTATTTAATTGTGAATTTCTATTAAGATATGTTTTATTAAGGTATTTTGTTTTTTCTTTATTCGAAATCTGATCTAAATGTGAACTTTATATATATGTAATTTAAATATATAAGAAGATAATTGTTATTAAATAATCATAATAACTGTGACACATATAAGCTATGACAAATTTCTACAAACAAGTAATTTTGACCATTATGAAAATATCGTGACGAATTATATTTTTAAAGTAAAAAAACCGATTAAATACTGCTTATCAACTATTTAAATATACGTATCAAAGAATTAATGATTACAAAAAAGTAATATGCTGCAAAGTAAGTTATCCATATTTTCTAATATACGAAATTTTATTATTTTTTATATTACATATTACATTGTTATACATTGTTATACATTGTTATACTCAGATTAATCAAATAAATGATTATAATAGAAGTAATAACAAATTCGTATAAATAATATTAGAATAATTTAAAAATTTATCAGAATCGACAAATAATTGAGAATTTAAATATTTTTAAATAAATATTTTATAAGAATATACACTTTTCGAAATATATTTAGGGTTATATTTTTATATCAAAATATTTAAGAATAGGGTAAATTGAATATTCAGATTATAGTATTATTTATGTAAAAATAGTTTAATTTTAATAAATTATGGTAATAATTAATATTATGTAAAATAATTTATATATTAAAATTAATTATTTTTAATATCAAAAATTAAAATTATATGTAATTATTTCGTTGTAACAAATTCTTGATTATTGTTAAAAAATAAATTCAATTTATTGCTACATAAATAAGAATATGAAATATCATAAATTAAACATTTATTATAAATAAATTAAATATGTGTTAAGACAATAATTTATTTTTAGCATTATAAATAATTTAAAAAATAAAAAAAATCGTTTTCAAAATAAAAATTTTCCACAAATGCGTAATATTTATCTTTTTAAGTAATTATTACTTATAATAATATATGATTTAAATTAATTTCAATTTAACATATTTTGTATTTATATGAATATTTGCAATTAAATGAAAAATGATAAAAAAAATAGTTATTATGTAATTCATGCAATAAATAATTTTTTAAAGCGAGAATATCATGTAAACTTTAAAGAATTAATTTTTAATATATTTGAAATTCAAAATATCTGTATCATCTTAATCTTCTCTGCATATAGATGTAAGTTTTTTGTTCGTGTATTCGAAGGATATACATACATATACATAAATATAAGCTTGAAGTAAAATAAAATAATATAAATTAAGCGCGAAAAAATGATTCCATTTAAGCAATATTCGCCAATGTTTCAAGCTTACTTCAACTATGAAAATAGTTGCATAAAATTTCAATTATTCTTATGTAATAGATTAAATGGCACTTGATCAATACTAATTAAAATTAATAATTGTTCAAAATTATATTATTCCACTACGAGTGTTCTTATTTCGTTAGCGAATTATATTTGTTTTTTGTGAAAAGTATGCACAATAGTGATAATTTTATTGTGAAGAAATTATTATCTTTATTTGTGTTTTGGAATAATTTCCATTCTCATAATAAAGGTTCTTTTTTCCTTCGTTGAATAATATATTTCAAAGCAAAACAATTGTCTATTGTTTTTTATTAAATAACCAAAGTTTACTTTATTATTATTCCATTTATGTATCTTTTTATACATAAAACATTTATTTTGAAACATTGTAAGTCTTGAAAATAATACAATGGAATTACATTATACATTGAAACTTCTATTTATGTTTATGTACAGTTTAAACTCAACCGTTGGTGAATTAATTTTTACAAAAGAAAAATATTTATTTTCGTCCATACTGTTTTACTTACATTAAAATTTTATTATTATCCTAGATTTTGAGATGATCTATAGAATGTATGATGTATTCTAGCTTGCATTTCATGTAAATACCATTTTATTGTTTTATGTAATTTTTTTCTTTGAATTTGAAGTTTAACTTAAATTTAATATCATAAAAAGATGATATAAATTGTATTTTTTATATACATTTTTAAAATGTATAAGACTAAAAAATAAATAATTTCTATTTAAATTATACCTTCATTATACTTAATTTTTTTATTTCTTAACAAGGTACGAAATTTTATAAAATATTGCTTTAAAAAATCTAATGCGTTTTAGTTTTAAACTTATTACTTAAAAAATGGTTATTTCTTAATACTTACTTTTATATATCTGCGATAAATAAGTAATAGCTATATTTTTTTTATTCTTCTAATTTTATAAATTGGTGATATATTATTAATTGCAGATTATGAATTATATATTTAACAAAAATAAATGAAAGACGCTAAATCATAAAATTAACAACGGAAGTTAGTTTAAACAAAGTTCTTAATCGATACCGAGTCAAGATTCAATTGTAACAAGCATATATTAGCGTGCAATTTGGTATGCAAGGAACCTTGTATTTAATTGAAAAAAAAATATGAAAAATTTATACATACACGAATTCTGGGTTCGTTAAAATTTAACTCAATTTTCCTTACGGCATTGAATGAATTATTATCAGATTGTGTGCTGAAAGGCTATAATATTGTTTAGAAATATTTTAGGAAGCATTAATAATCGATAATGAAATTTTTAAATATGTGTGCTTTCATTACGTCTCTAGTAATATATTTATCAATTATCCTTTTTTTTTGTAGAAGCAATTTTGTCACGGACTCAAGTGCATACTTATTTACGTGTTTAATGAAGAATGTTACTTTTTGAATTAGTAATCAACAATGCAAAGTGTTTCATGCACACGTATGTTTTTTAAATTAAAATGCACTGTTTTAGATTTGATATTATAAAATTATAAAAAATATTGTAGTTTTAGTATACATTTTAAAAATAAAAGATTATTATTTTAAAATACTTTAAAAAATAACAAATTAATAGTCAAAAAATATTTAGGATGATTGTTTCTCCTAATTCACAATTTAATACCTATTTGTAATATAAACATAAATATCTTAAAATGGTATTATGCTTTTCGCAAGCGATTAAAAGAATTTAGTTTGTGCATCTATGAGCGTATAATTGGAAAGTTAATTTAAAAAAAATCTTTTGTCTTCCATATAAATAAGTCTTTGATAAAGGATTAAAGTATTTGTATACTTCTTATCTCTCTCACTCTCTCTCTCTCTCTCTCTCTCTCTCTCTCTCTCTCTCTCTCTCTCTCTCTCTCTCTCCCTCCCTCTCTCTCTCTTCGTTGTGTTTATGATAAACATAGAATCAACGCGAATTTTAATGCACTCTTTTACCTAGGTGAGATAAAAATTTGCGTTTAAATTCCCCTAATTTTATAAATTTAAGACAGTTAGTCATTATAGGGCACAAATGACTTTAATCTTGCCGTCAATTTGAAAGGGAGCGTAATATAACTTTCATTATCCATGTATTTTATTACTAATTACTCAATTAAATTTTTTAATTTTATTTAAACCAATTTCATTATTTATTTAATTATTATTTTATTAATTTTTAGTTCTCCTACAGCGTCAAAATGACAGCGGAGAAGAAACAACAGAATGAGAATGAAATATAATATGCAATACTTGTCCCATACTTTATTTACTAAAATCATTTTATCATTAAGTGCTTGTACCAATTGTAAATTATTAAGCCCTAAATAGATATATATTAAATTTCAAATAAAGTATAAATTTATTGCAACCTTAAATTTCATAATTACGTACTAATACGTGTACTACCTGAAAGGTGATTCGAGTTCTATCACATTGAAAGACACATTCTTAATTATTATCAAACATTAAATGAAAATGATCGTTATCTTTTTAATATCTTAAAGCAAACATTAAATTCAACATTTATTTCGTAAAACTTGCGTTATTTTAAGCAGAAATTCATAACAAGAATACGAGGTGCAACAGTTAAGTAAATCTTAGTCACTAAACCATAATTTCATACAAATTAAAGAAAACGTTTATTTAACAAGCAAGCATAACAAATAAGAAAATCTCAACGAGAATTTGAAACTTTGTGGAGTCTTGTCGTTGTCTCTTCAATTATTCCTGCGGTAAGACTGAAAGCATTTGACCAAAATTTACATTACTCAAGGCTCGACTGTAATCAGAAAAGTCAGCGTAGACTGTAGCGACAGTGTCGGTGCGCAAAGAAGCGCGACCGTCGCTTTCAGGGAGTCATGCACTATGATTCTGACATTCGAGCGCAAACAATTCCTCACCGTTACATAATAGTTCCTTATGGTAAATTATGGTGAAGGGCGTCTGCGCTTGAAAAGTCAGGTGTCGGAAATTTTGTAATGACAGTCATTAGCGGCCCTCGATCACAGGAGCGTTGCGCCCAAAGTACGTAAATTATGAAACACTAGTACATTTTAATTGCGCTAACGACAATGCATATAGATTGTTTATATATGATAGAAACGCGCTCATGTGGATGTGCTTTTTTCTTCTTAATGGAGAAAAGAAAAGTAACTCAAGCGTATCGATGTCATTTTAGAATGGAAAAAACGGAAAAATGAAATAAGGATGAAACGAAAAAAGCCTCTATTATTGTTAGTTTGTGTAATTATCGCACTGCTTTAACAAAGTATATTTAAAATTATTAACTTATATCTGTATGAATTATAAGATTATGCATTCATAGGTTATCTTTTAAAAAATATTTCATCGGCATATACTCATTGTTACTGCAAATTTATAATTTTATTTTGCGTGTTATATCGACTTGGTTTGTATATACTATTGTAGATTTTCTATTGTTTCTACTTCTAAATCTCCGTATGCCGTTAAACTTATTTTGGAATACATAAATATAGTAAATAATTAGTAAAAATGTATAGGTGTAGCTGCTGAAATTATTAGTTCTCTAATACTAAAAAGTCTCTATCGTTCAATTTGATATCGTATTCTTTTCCAAGCATGCTTTATCATTAGCGCAAAGAATAAACTTGTAGAAAAGATCAAAAACGGAGGTGTCAAAGCCTAATGTGTAAAAAATAATTTAAGACTCACTGGTATAAATAATGAGTGACCAGAGAGAGATAAAGTCAGAGAAGAACGTATCGTTCCCCTTCTTGCAAGCCGATCGGCGCCGATCGGCGCCGTAACTACCTATCTCTCTCTCTCTCTCTCTTTTTCTTGTTTACTCTCCCCCTCCCCCTCTCTCTTTCTCTAAGACTTCGACGTATTTTGAAACGGCTCTCACTGCCGCCGGGGACGCGCGCGTAGTCCGACACGACCTGGGACTCGTCGTCTCCCACGTCAGGGTCGCGGAAGTCGCACACGAGTCCTCGATAACGCGATATTACCAACGCGCACGACTTCGTTTAGATAGAGAGATAGAAAGAAAGAGGCTTAGTGTTTTCTCGTCTCCAGTGCAGTGCAGCGGCATTAATAATGTGCGTCGGCTCATGCGTTAGCATGCGTTTGCTTTAGTGCGCGGCAGTCACTCGGCACGGGATTCTCGCGGGTCGAGGTCCCGCACGACTCGTTGGTGTTAGCGACGTTTCTGCGACGCCATGTGCGCTGAAGTAGTGAAGAGTGAGGATAAACAAGGTGTTGTGTATCTTGTTTAAGAAGCGATTGATCCTTTGTAGGGAAATAGAAACAGTGTATTGGGGCAAGGGAACGGGACAGTCTGACGGGTCTGACCGATCGGAGTCTCTTGCTCGAGCGATAAGAAGAAAATCCTCGTGGTCTCGCAGGGACAGCGGTTGTTCGGAAAAAAACGAGTGCGCGCGATTAATTGAGAAGAAGGTCGCCGGAGGATCCGATGGAGCACAGCATTACGAATTGACATTGAGTCGGGTGTCTCTCGAAATTTCAACTTGTTTATGGCAAGCGCGGGGGACGACCAATACTGATAAAGCCCGGCTTGTTTATCTGAAAGGCTGCGAAGAAGAGGTCGAGATGCCGGTGTTCAATATTATCACAAGAAGATGCAAGGTAAGATCGGATAGGCAGAGCTGTCCATTCGTGACGCAAGCTCGACTCGTTGCTATTCCGCACGCCTCCGCTGTCAAATTGAAACGTCGGAGAAGCACCGTTGTGGTTTAGTTTGAGATACTGGCCAAGTGAAAGTTCAGTAGTTGACGTTCATTTCGTGATCTCCTTGGCTACGCTGCCAGGGATGAAGTAATGGGGTGCTTGGAAGGCTTCGATAGAAATGCAGTAACTGATAGCTTTGTGATTTCGTGTGTTATTGTTGGGGCATCGTATTAACATTAGATATGCGATTGAATCTAATAATTTTACACGCGTTTCTCGCATAATATCTAATCGAACGCCTGCCACAGAAATCAAAGAATCATTGAATTTAGAGATATTTGGCTATGAGAGAGAAATAATGCATGAGCGGCGGATTAAAAAATCATTACCACTAGAAATTCAGCGCTGGATAACTTAAACATATTTTCACCGGTAAATATTAATACAGCCAGTTACAAATTCAACTTGCATAATCTTCAATTCCTTACGAGTTTTAAGTAAATTGTCCATCGTTTCATGTGACTTCGCTGTTTGAAGTACTAGCAGCTACATCATTTCTGTAATATCTAGAACTAGAACTCTTTTATAGACATATTTTATAGTGCGTTATTGTAAAAAAAAAATACGATCCGAGTCAATTACAAATGTAAGGATCGCTATTGTTATTGATTATTCCAATCAATTTTTATGGAATGTTTAAATAAAGCGACGCAGTGAGATTGGAAGGAATTTTTATAGCTCGCAATAATATTAATTCGACGATATATGCTTTCGTTTTTATGAGCATTTCCCATAGTACACTTAACCTTGTGGTCTAATGCAATACGCGATGATTAAAATTTTAATTCCTCTCCTTTACGTCTGTAGGTTCTTCATTAAAAAAAAATATATAGGAAACATTGTTTTTCTCATTGCTTTGTATTGTTTAAGATTATAGTTATTTTCTAAAATTATATCACTCATTATGCCAATATACTGACGCTTTTATACAAGACGCCTGCCGAGCTATCCATGATTCATTAATTGCTAACTGTTTATACATTTTTTCATTTACAAGCGTGAAAGCGTTTGCAAATATTGAATTTTTCACTTATTAAACAATATAATTTGTAAAAATTTTAAATCCATATTAAATGTCTTAATTGAAATAGTTTAGAAATATTACACAATTCTAGTGATTACTTTAAGACTAATAAAATAAATTTAATTGTGCAAGATATCCTATGCTATTAAGGCAAATTCACTAAAAAAGATAAATATGTCGGAACCTTCTTTGTACTAAATATACAACTATAGGCAATAAATACATTAAATTTTCACTTATAAATGAAAAATAATTATCTCAAATACATTGAATATAACAAAGCAAAATATATAGCACGAAAAAATACTCTTTAATTTGATCAACTAACGATGATTATAAGTAAATAACTCGAGTAACTTTTAAAAAATTTCAATAAATAATTTTTGCAAACAATTATTTATCAATTTAAGCAATAGTGAAAAATTCAGATTGTTTTATGTTATTTATTCGCGTCTATCTGTGTGTTTCAATAAAATTCTTCACGTTTCGATAAACACGTAAGAAATGTATAATTTTATTGTGTCAATGGAATTTTAAGTTTTTCTGCAATAAACTTACCTCGATTCTATTTGTACATATTGTGCCAAAAGTATTTGTATAAATTTATTTAGCAGTGACGAAAACATAATTAAAAATTGAAAGTCAATGAACACCACTAGATTATAGAAATTGAATATTTAGTAGATAACACACACTTAAAAGCTATTCTAAGAGGTACTCCAGCACGTGTCAAAAAGACGACGTAAAAACAGATATGTTATCGGAATTCATCACTGATACTTATATTTAGACCAACTTTCCTATTTATAAGGTTAATCACTCGTTATTCCCAGCTTGTCGTTGCACTCATGTTCTCTCTTTTATTTCACGTACTCTCATACGAATACTAACAAGTCGATCTACCTCTTTTATTTGTCACTTCTAATATATTAATATACTAACGGATACTTGCCTGTTATGTAATTTCGATGTTACTGAATTATAGCTCAGTAGAATTTATAACATTATGAAATACGAAACTGACAAGTCGATATATAACAAATATGGATATATAAGTTAGTTTGCTGAATTCTTAAATTATATCACTGCTTATATTCTTTAGTTCAAAATTGCCGATAGAATTTTATAAAATACTTTATATGTTTCTTTAAATCATTGAAAGAAATATTTACATAAAACAGAATATATTTTTGAAACATAATTGCTCATTATAACCCAAACTCATATTATCGTATAAAAAAATATTTTTTCATCTGATTACAAATATTAATAAAATAAACTAATTTTTATGATCCATATATAGAATGAATTGTTTTGGATTATCTGTTACTCCACTTTTTCTCTTTATTTATACAACTTTATCAGCTACAGGTAATCTAACTCGCTTCTCTCTATTTTTCTCTCTTCCTAACAATATATGTGGAAGATAATGATGACAGTTTTAATGATGATGTTGACATGTTTTTATTTTTTGTGTTTTTTTATATGTGCACGAATAAATCAGAAAACTAAGAAGTGAATTTATTTTCAATCTATTTAAAAATCAGGAATTCGTCGACGTTGTTACGTCTATATACTGCATGTATTGAAAATAACTATTGTTCTTTTTATTTACGGAATAATTTATAACATGTATTTTATATTTTAAAGAATAAAAAAAGCTGTCATTAAATATTCCTTTACATTAAACACTTGTTTAATGTCAACAATATACTTCAACATAATTTCAAAAATATATCAACTATAGTTAATTTCACCTGCATAATTCACTTTAATTTAAAATATATAATTATACTTTGCTTATAATCTTTATTTTTAAAAGTCAAATTATTTACAAAGTTAAGCATGAATAATTAACGATAATAAAAGTATATAACCTCAACCTCGTTTGTAAGTAGTAAAAAATTTATTCGTACAATCAAGTTAAGTAAGATAAATAAAATAATTAAAGAAAGAAATTATGCTTGCAAAAAATATAATTTTTACATTAATTTGTATGTAATAATAGTTTTTTAAAAGAGAAAATTTAGATGTTGCAAATGTGTCGCTAGAAAATTGTAAACTCTATAATAACATTATATATTTAAATTAAAAATGCTCAGTCAAGTTGAAAATGACTCACTGCATTTTACACAGTTATTACATCATTTTTATAATTTAGACAATTTATTGTTAGCCCCTTGTCATTTTAGGCAAATTATTAATACAATGACATTGACAGTTATACGCATGACATCGATATTTTAAAAATTATGGTTGTTTATATGAATTACTGCAAATAAATTTATCATATTATAGCTAAATTTGATGGACTATAAAAAAATTAAGAAATTTAAAATAAATAGTTCAAACGAAATGCAAATTTATTTACAATAACAATTCGTTCTTTGAAAAATAGTAATCTATGTATATCAATGAAATACTGAAACATAATTTTATAGTTGTGAAACATTATCTGATACCAAATGGCAAACACTTTTCTACAAATTTTAAACAAAATAGATTTGAAAATAAAACAAATACACAGAAAAAGATACAATCATTCTCACATACGACACACATATATGAGTCGGAAATCCTGAAGATATGAGTTTTCACATGAATAATTTAATTGTGTAAAAAGTATTAGTAGATAATTTCTAAAGTATTTTTATTTAGTATTTACAAATTTCAACTTTTATCTTTAGTATTAAATTATTAATTTTAATACTTTAGCTTTTATCTTATCAGATTCTATTTACATATATATATATATATATATATATATATAGCATTTAACTACAATTTATAATCTTTATACAATGAAATAAAAGAATAAACTTTCTTTGTATTCATGATTTTTAAAGAATTATACGTATGTGCATCACGTATTATGTAAATATAAAAAGAGTTATATAATCCCTAATTTTTCATGACAAAATTTTTATTGTAGCTATACACATAATTTATTGTATATTTATAGTTAAATTAATTGTACTTATGACTAGTGATAATTACGATATAAGTGATTAGATAAATATCTGAGATTATATTTAAAAGAAAAATTTATAATAATTATAAAAGCAAATTAATTTTACTATTCAAAATTAAATTTTATTGAGTTAAAATTTCTTATTTCTATTGAAAATTTTATTCGATTCTTTAATATTTAATATACATCTTATAAATGCAGAATTGCAAACTTTTAAATAATAGCAAGCAATATAAAAATCAAACTTAAGCATATGATTACAATGAGTTAACAAGATCCAAATCAAAAGAGTCATAAATTTATTTCCTAACTTTTCCTACTTATTGTGTATATTATACAGCTCTGGTTCTTATAATTAGAATTTTACGTACGAAAAATTTCTATAAGTTTTTAGTGAAAAATTGCCAACATAATTCGATCAGTGACGGAGTAACTAAAACCCATCACAAGATTTTTACGATCTGCCTCGGTAATAGTCATAAAAGAAAAATAGTTGAATGAATAATAAATCTACGGAAATAGCGCAAAAAGTGCAAGATTCACCGAATCAAGTCTTATGCAATTTCAAAAAAAACAGTAAGAATCAAAAATGAAAAAGGCTGAGAGGTTCCGCATTGGTAATCACCAGCGGCCGTAAAATTACTTATCATAGCCTTCGCATTATGGCACTTGCAATGAAACCTCCATATATGAGCGACTAGAAAAATAGAAGAGGAGGAGAGAAAAACAGATTTTAGTTGGTTACGTCATGTAAACTGTGCACTCTTTCAGCGCTGATCTTTTGTAGCCTTACTGTATTGCGCTTAATCCACTTTTTCTACTATGAAGCAATAATTGGGTGAAATATATAGGAATTTAATGAACTGAATTGAAGCGCATATTTATCAAATCTTTATATATTTTTAATTTTCAATAGTTTATTACATCATTATTATGATTGTTTTTAATTTAATATTTTCAGCTGCTGTGTTTACATATAATAATAGGTTTTGGATACTAAAAATATCACTTTCATATTGAGTGCGTGGTAATAGGAAAATTGTAACAGTGATTGAAAAATCGATAGAAAATAAAATCATTTTTAATAAGAATCATGAAAAGATTACAATTCTATTTACATCAATATTTTTTTTCATTACATTTAATTGAAACATAACTGCATATACTGGTAGAACAATTATCGATTAGAATGCGTTTTGCATGCGCTAAAGCAATGTAAATTTTGTAAATACGTCGGCTTCTTGCACTATATCATTATGTACTACCTATAAATATGTATAAACGTCAAACAAAATGTTATCTATATGTTATTAATTGTAGATTAAAGCACATGTCAAATGATCTTCAAATATTACTGCACAAGGCCTTATTGAAGATTACATATTAATATTAATAATATTAATATTAATATTACATATTAATATTAATACATATTAATAAAAATTTATCGAATTATAAATTATTTAACAATCCGTAACAAATATCGTTTAATATTTCATAAGCACGCCGTCAATGTATTTAATAATGCTACTTTATTTGTTCAGCGAATAGATTGTTCATGTCACTTAGCTCATAATAGGGACTTACAAAAATTAAAAACAATGGGTGAGTCATAAACTAGTGAGAGAAAGAATTGTTACTTTTGATCTCATGAGAAATAAAAGTGCTGGAATTGTTGGGAGTTCATAGAAAACATAACTGAACTCGTTAATGATACTCCATGTAAATAGTAAATGTTGAATTACGCGTTGAATGCCCAGACAGTTTAAGTGGTTGATTTACAATATATAATTCTAGAACTTCTACTTTAAAACTATTGAAATTCATTACTAATAAATTTCGGTTTAATTTATATGATTAAACCATAAACGTAATTGACATATATTCCTTATTTATTTACATAAATATATTATTGAAATATTTCATTATTTAAAAATTGTATATATATACTTTTACTATACAATTAATTGTATATAAAATAGTGTATATGTAATTTTAATTATTTTTAAATATAAAATTTATTATAATCAAATCAATAATAAAAAATTATAAAAAATATATTAAAAATTTGTTTACAAATGGTAATGCAATGGGATTAAAATTTTAGAAAAAATTTAATAGAAAAGTAAAAAAGTCTTGCGGAAAGTTTTTGTATTCTAATTCGAATTATAGATAATATATAATCTAGAATTTGTAAAGTACATCTAAATGAAATGTAAAAATTTATCTTTAATTTTCATGTTCGATAATAATGAAATTGTTTGGCTTATTAATCAACCCAATTTTAAAACCTACAAACTGAAATGATATACTTAAGACTTTCGCGGTCTCCATGAAAAGCCTATTCTGTAGAAAGGTATTTCCGGTCAAATTATTTTCCGGTTCTTGCGTGTTCCCAGGATTAATCATTTCCGCTGGGTTATGTAGTAGCGAGAATCTTCGGCTACATCCAATGAAATTACGAAACGTTCACGTCACTCGAACGGGAAGTTTCTCGCGAAAATAATAATCGTCAATGATAAGATATCGCGGATATTACGTTGATTTTAAATATGGGATGACTATTATTATTATTTTCTTTTTCATTCTAAACGAAGGTGATGGGAATCTGAATTTTCAATCCTGTATTACGATTTTCCGATACAATAGTTACGATTCGCTTGAATTTAGAGAATATTCAATATGAATTTCCAATTGATTTACAATATATATATATATATATATATATATATATATATATATATATAAATTGGTATATGAATTATTTTGTCAATTTAAGAACCACTTGAAATTTATACGTGTTGATTTCACTTTGAATGGTAATCACTTTTATATATCAGAAAAAATATTTAATATTTTATTTTTGGCTTAATAATTAAAGAAGTTTTTTTCAAAGAATAGAGAAATGTGAATTTAATGAAATGGCTATTGATTTTATTATTTACAGGTAATTCATAGCATTATTTACGGGATTTTAAATTGTATTTGTTCTTTTTGATATAAAATTAGACTCGACATTAAAGTAATTATTAGTTTTCACAAATGTGGTGGTAAGTGCTTAAATTCTATATATAAATGAAACAAGTATTTTTCTGTTTAAATAAGCATCCTGAAAAAAAATAGTACATTGTACTTACTTTAATAAAGAGTAATTTCATGTGAATAACATTGAATGACATGATGTCACAGCAGACACCCCTACGAATCAATACTTTTATATATTGAGGGAAATCTCTAAATTTTCAAAATAAAAATAAATTGATTTAATATTTCATTTCATTATAATATTTCATTTGCAAAATGAGATAACTTTGATATATCATTAATTTAGAAAATCAATAATATTCACTCTGTATATACCGTTTAAAATATACTTAATGTGAACAAATAACTTTATATATAATAAAAATTAATAATACAAATTTTATTTATTTTAAAGACTTAATTTAATATTTATAACAGAATAAATTATAATTAATTCTATAAGATTGAATTAAAAACGCCTCAAATTATTACAGTTTATAAATGGAATACATTTTTTCTTAACTTTATAATATACTTATTAATTACACTTTTTTATTATATACATTTTAACTTTACTTTTCTTTTTAATAATGAAGTGTAACTTATAATGTTAAAAAAGAGAATTGATTTACACTATTCAGTATGATGACAGCTTTATAAATTACTTTGTTATGTAAAGTACCATATGGATAAAACAGAAAATGTATTTTTGCATTAGGTCAAAGAAGAAGTTACATATTTTACGATTTTTAACTACGTCATAAGATATATTGTTGTCTAGAAATTAATAATATTTTACAAGACAAAGTGATTTTGTTTAACTTTTTCGTTTCCTCTAATAACTAAATTACATGTACTTACATTTGTTTATTACAATGATGTCCTATTTTACATTATCTTACATGATTATGCATCAATTAATTTAAATGCATGTATGGTTTGCCATACGTTATTTTTACAATTTTGTACAATTTTCCTTTTTTGAAAATTACAGTGGATATCTCTGCATTGATAATCTCTGATGTCCCCATTTTTCTTATTAACCATAATCATTATGCATAATGATTGTTCAAAAAGTCTATTGTAATATTTTAAAGAGATGCTAAAATTAGTCTTAACATTATTTATTTTATTTAATATTTCGCATTACGAGAGTTGAGAATTTCAATTAATATCAATGAGATTTTACAGTAAAGCTGAAATATTGTAAATATTCATAAATTTCTTAAAAAATTATATTTTTATACAATATCCGTTTGCTAAATTATAGACTAATTTATTTAAAAGATATTATTCTAGAAAATTTATTTTCGAAAAATTATAAAATGTACATAAATGTAGAATGAAAACAACTTTATTTCAATTATTTACATATTTTATTTTTATGATAATAAAGTTTAAATAAATTAAATTTCTTTTATTTAACATTAATATGATATTATAAACCTATTAATTATATATTGAAATAATTTCATTTACTAAAAAATTAAGTATTGTATAATATACTATACATAATAATTTTTAAATATAACTATTCAATGTGGCAACTGCGGTTCATAATTCATTTTTTTTAGATTATAATATAAAATAATAATTTTCATTAGCAAATTTCATGGTGACTTTTTATTATAAAATATCAATCACTAAAAGCTATCTGATCTTTGAAATTGAAATGCTTAGTCAAATTTAATTCTAATAATATATTAAATGTTAAGTTAAATGAAAATCTAATTTTCTAATATTGGAAATTATTAAATAATATAGATAATAAATATATTTTTTTAATTTAATTTCTACTCTATTATAATGAAAATATATCATTCATAAAATTAAAATGAATTTTTAAAAAATTGAATAGTGGATTGTTTATTAATGGTTTATCAGTCATTCATATTATTTTAAAAAGTTAAGGCTATTTATATTATACTCAAATACTTGATACTGAAAATTTATATATTTTACATCGCATACTAACTTACAATAAAACCGAATGAAATTGCTATGTTAAGAAATTGATAAGTATTTGATTATGAATATAACATTTACAAATATATTTTTTATAACAGAACGTATGAATATTGTTAAATGAATGATTTTGGTCGTGTATAATTTTATGTATTCTTCTAATTAAAAATTTGTGTAGTATTCTGTTTAAAATTTAATATAGTATTCCTATCTGGACTCTTATTCTCGAGTTAAAATAGATTTAAAAATATGTTGATAGAATTATTAAAATTGTCATTGGAATGAAAATGAAAAATTACTTCCTATTTCATCTCGGTCATAAAGATGATACTTTTCAAGTAGCCTTTTCAGTAATTAAAACATATAATTTAATAGAACTCAGTGATATTATATGAGACAAGTATAAATAGTTTATGATCAATTATTAGTTTAAATACATTGTTTTACGCAACACTCCATAATACATATTAACTTGGCTGAATTTTAATTGGCTAAGTGAGATACATGCATTCTTGTTCCTTGCAATTAACATTTTTAATATTATTATAAGACACAATTGTAGAATTGTACGGGATTTGTATGTAAAATTAATTAATTCTTATTTTTGTCCTATTTTGACTAGGTATCTAATGCAGAATGGTTTTTGGATTTTTAATTAATAGCTATTTAAACTTATTTAAAATATTAGCATTAATTAGATTGTTCAAGATTAGTACAAATAAAGCTTAACAAAAATTAAGAAATTATACATAATATGTGATAATAATTTCTATATATTATATTTCTATACAATATACAATACATAATTTCTAATATGTAATAATTTTATGTAATAATTAAAATAACTATTTTATATTTAATCCTACAATCGACAAGTTTTTAGTAAAATTTAAATTCGTTGTTGCTTAAATTATGCTTCTGCTAAATTAAAAGAATGTTTAATATAAAAATTTAGGATAATATTATATTTATTACATTTATTAAGATTGCCATTTTATTAATCAACTCATGATTATACGTGCACACGAATCAAACTATTTAACTTTAAAATTATATTGTACTATAAATTATACTGTTGATAATGATATTCCATTGCAGACAAGCAAATGCTAGTATCTAAAGTGATCAAAAGTTTATATATTTCAATAAATGAAAATTAATTCGTACTGGCTAAATCAATGGAAATGATCGCTTAGGAAAAAATTACTACATTGTACTTTAGATTAACTGATGTTTTAAAAATATCGGTAAATCAGTTAACATTATTTAACATCAAATTTAAATATATTAATATAATTGTTTTAATGAATTATTGCGATGTATATTATTCAAATTATTATACGAAATTTAATAGATATATTAAAACATTCTGCCTTTATATTAATTATTATATTACATAAATATATTTTTTATTTGCTGTAAGTAGATTTTCAATTTATTTATTATCTAATATTTTATATAATTATATATATATATAAAATAAGTAATCGTGGCAAAGATGTAATACTTACAAATACACATAATTATTTATTAATATAGAATTTATTATAATTGAAAACATTAACGAATGACTTAGAAATTGCTATTAATTATAAATTTAACAATATTTAAAAATAAATTAAGCGTCGAATGTCACAATTGTTAATTTAAAAATTTCAGTTTATTATTCATATTCATTATGTGTTAAAATCTTATTTAACAGATGCCTATATATTTTATGAATATGTAAATAATTCCAATTCCTAATCATTGAATATTTTTTATTGCAATATAGTATAATTATTAGAAATAAAATTACTGTTTATTGCCTTTGTTGAGAACGATAATTAGTACGATGTAAATTGTTTAATATGTAAGTTATAATAAATTATATATTTATTAAAATGCTAGAAGAGTTCATAAATTTTTAAATGTATTGAAATATAGATTTGAATAAAAAAAATTATTTTGTATATTCAAACTTAAATTTGTAAAAGTTTCTATGTATAACGATTATTAAATTTTGTTTAAGTTTTGCGTTGACGATACATATGATTATGATCAAAGACTAGGACTGAGATGAGGAATAATTATAACAATTGTTGATAGTTAAGTCTCATTGATTTTATAATGTTTACAAATAAATATAAAATTGTAAAACGATTGTAAATTATACATGTTTATAATTAGTGGGATAAAGTGACCAAATCGACGTTAATTTATTTAGCCTCAATAAAATTAGAAGTTTGATGCCAAGGGTAAATTGTATTTAAATTCGTTGTAAACAGTACTTGTATAAGATTATATCTATTGTTTCCATTTACTTTGTTCTCTTGTATATTTTGTCACAATTTCTAATTAAATGGTTATTTTTTATAAAATAAAAAATTTAGGGTTGGGAAAAAATTTGTAAATAATACTGTCAGAATTCAGTTGCATTAGATTTTGAATATTACTTTATTAGGCATTTATAACTAAAATACGTTTAAATATAACCGTATTTTTATGATACCACATATCTACTTATTTGAAACTTTATATCAGAAATATTTTGAAAATAGCTCACACTTATAGCTTATAACTTGTTATGTATATCTAAGTTCTTATGAACTACTTTTTCTATGCAAACAAAATTTGTCTATTATAGTCATTACTTTAACTATCTTTTTTTAAATTTACTTTTAATATTTTAACTAAATTAAATACGTATATTCACATTAATGATTTGAGATTCTGGTGTTTGAAAAGTAAATTTAATATAATAAAATGATTTACCGTTTAGTGTAGAAATGAGTATAATTCCAGTAGATATTTTAAATATTATTTCAGATATGAATTCATATGCTCTGTATGTAATCTCCATCCTCTTATTGTATTTAAAGTTACTATTACTTGAAATTTATTTTTACAAACAGTAAAGTTTTAACATATATATATATATATATATATACAGCATGCTAGTTAGCATATACATGGTTACTGAACAAAATTACTTATGTTTATTGTAATAACGTTTTGTTCCTGACAAAAATACAATTACATAAATGAAAAAATTCAAAGGTCCGCAATGAAAGACTGAAATATGTAAATCGAAACTGGTCACATTAATAAATTTGTTTAACAAAAGAACTTGGACAGATCTATAAAAGTGTGGTAATTAGCTCCTCATTTACGGAGCATAAACCCGTCTCCCGTACAAGCCGTGTTTACAAAGATTGAACAAAAGTATTTCAAGCTCGTAGAATAAAACGTAGTTTGTAGTTGCGCAGCAAAATAATTCATGCGATTAGAAACACTTATTCATAACGCGAGGAAAGATAACAGGTAAGACACAATGCTCTGGTGGAACGCATGAGACATCGGAATTTTTCGGTGTCCCTCGTATTTACCGTCTTTTCACACGTCGCGACGCTCCTTATCTAAGTTTTCATTTCAACCTGAGACATTAATTCTTTACATTTTATTTTTATACAAAGATTAGATTTTTTAAAATAGGAATTTCATCCTTAGCGATTGAAGGGTTATGTTACTGGAAGATACATTTCCGCTTTCAAAAATGTTCGTAGTTAATTACTAAATTTTGTAATTTAGCTTTGGCTGATACATATACTTTAAATATATTTTATATTTTAAATTTAATATATTTATACTAAATATATTTAGTACATTTATATTTTAAATTGGTAATAATAATAATTATTATTATTTTTATTTAAGTTTGATGCTTACTAAGGAATAAAGGTTTGATTAAGAATTTTGAATTACAAATAACAAATCTAATTTTTTTCAATTTAATTGACAACTTAAATTTTTTGATAATAATCAGTGATTTATAATTGTTCTGTTGTTCAACTTGCATTTAAGAAAAATTTTATCGCTATATTTGATATACTGATTTATTAATTTATTCTTCCATCTAGAAAAAATACTTATCTTCTAACGAAGATTTTTAAGCTTTAAATTTATTCCTCATAATTATAATATACTTGGTAACTTTTTACTATTTTATTGGCTGCTGTAATCGATAAAAATATACTATGTTCTTATTATTTAACATTTTTTACTAATATTTATTGCAAAAATGAATTTAAAATATTTAATTTATCAAATAATTCATACAACCAACACTTTTTTCAAAAGATATAACAATAAAAATTTATTTATTTATCTAAAATATCTAAATTTTCTATTAATATTTTTAGGAATTTAAAATAATTAATTGCATATTCAGGAATGTTTTCATTTTTTAATAATAACAGCAAATTCAATTAATAGGATTCAAATTGGTTTCAAAACGGGATAGAATAATATATGAAAATAACTATAGAAAATACATAACATTTTATAAATGGTAATACATGCTCAATATTAATTTATTTACAATTATGGAAAAATATTAATAATTATCAAATATATCTCCAAAATTTATATTCCGATCAATGCAGAATACAGATTAATATATTGAAAAATAGTTACGGTCGCTCATAATTAATATACATACTGATTTAGCTCACGTGAGGGAACAAAAATATACTTTGATGCATGGTATAATTTATCCATATGAACATTTCTTGAAAAATTTCACTCGAACGTTAGAAGTGTTTTTAATATAAAAATATTTGCTTTCAATCTATAAAGTATGGAATCTAAAATTTTTAAATGAAATGAAATCCAAAATTATTAAATCTAAAAATTTCAGTCATAAAACTTATTGCGCAAAATATTATTTATTATGATCACAAGCAATTAATTATTTTTGTTAAGCTATACTATTGCTTATCTATTTTGTGTTTATTGTGTTATTATTAAAAAAAGAAAACATTATAAACTAAGCATTAAAGACTAAAAAGTCGAATAATTTAATTAATTAATTTACTTAATTAATTTATGATCGAATTTATACATATTTATACCACAATCATAGGGATAAAAATATTTCATATTCGTATTCTTTTAGTATGAACTTGTTAATTGAACTCGATATACGTTCAGCTTATGAGTAAAGAGCAGAAGGATATGAATATCTTAAGCGTATAAATTTAACGTATACGTTAAATTGTGGAAGATACGTGATTGTTGAATAGAATAAATGGTGATTTTTTTAAGCTTTTCGAAATTAGAAGCCTTGGTATTGTCGTCGATTAAAAAAAATATCAATAATGCAGCGTCTGTATTTAAATGCTAGTAGATATCTAGACATTTACTACTTTTTTAAATGCACTTTTGCTTTTCTTATATAATCATAGATATTTTACTGAAAAATGAGTTTCATAATTTACAATTTAAAGAAAAAAAATATGAATATGATATTGAAGAAGCTTGTTTTACTATCTATACGTTTTAATTGAAACTTTATTAATTTTATTTAATAAAATTCAACTATTGGTAGATCGACATTACATTAATTTTCTTATGGACTTTTAAAGTTTCATTTAAAATATTAAATTTTTATTTGTAAAGATTTATACGATGAATAATGAGTAAAAGATGAAAAATATAGTTACGCGCTGAAAGTGTAGATTTACGGTGTCAGTTGCATGATATTATTGCTGATACGTCGTCTTGCTTAAAAGAATAATGATAAGGAAGAACAATCCAAAGACAATGAAAAACATCAACAAATTTAAAATTCAAGCTGTTTTTTGAAAATATGTATGCTGTAATTTTATCTATTATCAGATAAATAAAAGTTAACTTCTTTACTAATGTTTACTCAACTGTATTATGATTTTAAGTATGACAATGAATGCATTCTTTACAATAAGACACATATAGTTTATAAGCATACGTAAACCATATATCTTTTTCTATATCTTTAAAATAAAATTTCTAATGCACAGTAATTATTGCACTCGAAATATGAATAATCTAAAAAATAAAAACTATGTTGAAACAATTATTATATAATACTATAATTATTTATATTGATAGATAATATTAATTAATTAAATATTAAGATTAATATATTTTATAACGTGATACTTTAATTTTAAGTTAAAGTTCAATTCTTTTGCGAGCAATGTGTTATAAATAATCCATTTTGACATTAACTATTTTAGAAATTATTTATAATTTATTTTTTATAGCTTATATTTATGACATACAATTTTCATTTTAAATAATTATAATTATTATACAAAATTAAGTTTGTTGTATCTTCAAATTTTTTAATAATGTATTAATAACTATAATAATTCGTGAAATTGATTCTCTTTTTAGGCAATTAAAAAAGTATTATAATAATTATATAGCAGAGTTTAATAATCAAGTAATTCAAGTAACTAAGCAATATAGGTAGGTAACTAAGAAAAAGTAACTAAGAAAAAGTAATGTAAATAATTAATTTAAATGTATATTTGGAATAAAAATGTAATATAAAAAATACAAAAATGTAGTATTTTGTCTTTATTTAGGTGTATTAAGTATGGGTACATAAATAAATGACCAAAAGAAAAGTTTTAGCATTAATAAAATTAATAAAATAAAGTATTCAAATCTTAAAATTAAACTTAATTAAGATAATTGAATTAATACTTATTGATAATATATATTTATAGTAAATAATTATATAATAATGTTTATATACTTAAAAGTTTCATTAATATTTATAATGCATAAGATAATTTTAAGAAAAAGGTACATCAAACATTATGACTTCTGTAATTTCTCCTAACTATTATAAAATGCTAAATAACAATATATAATTGAATTATGCTGATACAATAGCATTTAATAAACAATTAATATTTTTATTAATAGTATAAAAGTTACTTTACAACAGTATATTATTACTTGGCAGTGCTACTCATTGAATGTAATTCAAATTTCTTGTTTCACTGTATACTTTAAATAGTCTTGTATTAATCGATCCTATGCATGTCAAAATTATGTTGTATATAATTCTTGAACAGAAAGTAAGTAAATTTTCTTTTCCAAAATTACTTAAAAGATATCAAGAGGATAATGTTGTACAATCATTTTTAGTCTTTAGATTATAATGCACGATAATTATAAAATAAAATATAATTAAATATTTATCAGGTGAATATAGATATAAAGTATTTCATATTTAATTGCCGAAAATAAATTTTATTGTATTCCATTAGATTATTTGAATTTCAGGCGCTTTTAAAAACTTTAATGGAAAATATTGGTGTAAAATATTGTTTGAGGTAAAAATAAATATAATTTAAAGACTTGTTTAATATATTCTTTAGATTAATTAAATTATTGGAAAAAGCAAATTTTTAAATTCTTTAATTTCTAAAATATTTATTTTGAAATTTATTTTATGTATAAAAATATAAAAGTGATAATGATTATTTTAGTTTCCTAAAAATAAGTTCGTAGTATATTGTTATAATAAAAAGTATTATTAAGTCTTACATAGTTTTAGTTTATGTAAATATGCAATACAAAATGAATAAAACAGTTATTTTATTTATTATTTATCAATTCCTAGTTTTTTTAATTCAGTAATTATTGATCTACGACAATTATAAAGTTCTGTAATATTAAATTATATGATTATATGATTTTTTAAATTGTATAAAAATATAAATCCGAGTTGAGGAATAACTAGTAAAACTAATCTATTGTATATTGCTTCTGTCTCAAAAACGAAAATTCAAAGAATGCGGAATAATCACTTTACGTAGAATAATTGATTTCTTCGACTTGCATGAAATATTCGCCACCTAGTGGCTCAACTTTGTATAATTTGCTTTAGGCGTATATTTTAACTTGATTTGCACATATCTAATCACAACATTTTTGATAAGTGATATCTTGTAATATTCAATTACTTTTACATTTCATGCATTATTTAATGCGCGCTCGAAATTCACTAAATCATTAATAACAGCACAATACAATAATCAAAATGTACAAAAAGATCACCAAAATTAATAAAATAATGATTTAAAAGGTTTTATGGATCTTTTAACCTTACTGTGAGCTAGTAATACAAAATAATAACAACTTCTTATGACTCTTACCTTAATTTTTCTCATTTAATAAATGACAAATTAATATCACAATCAATATCTGATGATATTATTGACTTAATAAAAATAGATCGTTATAACCAAACTGCTTGTCTCGTGTTAATTGCTTCATTTTAATAAGTGTGTGTATGAACGTTGGATGATTCTCAAAATCGTTATTACAGCAGCTTTTTCCCTACTAAATTGTTATTTAGTGAAACGTAAATGACATGAGTCTCTGTCTCTCGTATTTCATTAATTTATAAACGGATGCTCGCATGATCGATTTTTAAATGAACTATTTTTTATCTGATGCATTTTAGACAATTGTTTAATAGTTTATTAATAGTTCGATCTAATTTGATCTACGTTTTGAATGTTAATTTTTCTTGCTCTTAATTTAAATTAGACCCAGAAAAAATGCTGCCAAGATTCTTTATTGTATGAAGTTATTGTAATATTAATTTTTATTTAGTTGGTATGCATAAAGTATATACATTATTACTTAAATAAACTATTTCTATTACGTATATGATTATTTAAAAATAATTTTCAAATATGAAGATTTATGGGATTTATTTATTGACAATACAAATTATATATATTGCCATTAAATTTGTTTGTAATAATCTCCTAATGAAATACTAATTAATGTTGAATTAGTATTCATAAATATAATCGAGTTATCTTAAATTATATAGTATCCCGATAAATAAGGTACATTTACTTGGTATAATGAAACATAGTCTAAAAAATATTAGTATTGCCTTTTAATCGTACACTACAGAAACATTATTTTTTAACAAGTAACAACATGTTTATTAAATTACATGTGTACTTCGGGCGATTGTCGTGACCTACTAAAGTATCTTAGTACTAGCTTAGTTATAAATTTCTATTATTTTTATGTTGTCTAAAGAGCTCTCTCTATCAAGAGAGCATCATTAAATAAATGATCGATACTTTCAAGATAGATAAGAAATTAGTTTATACGACTCATTTAAAAAAAAGTAACAGTAAATGAATTATATATTGGTCGGCTTTGTTGATACTGTCTTCATTAAATACTTTGTTGGCGCCGCTGAGTATTACGTACTGTTTAAGAAGCAAGCAGCTATAGATAGAGGGATTTAGGAAACTATGCAAAGAATTTCATTCTAATCTTCTCCTTTTTTATATCTTTTTTTCCTTCAAGTAGTTTTTATATAGTTATTAGTATTCATTTTTTATTTAAAAAATATAATTTAGTGTCTTGATTATATAGATATTTCTATAGAATCGATATCTTTAAAAAATTATCTCGACATTTGATTATAACTTTATTATAATTTTATAATTATATTTGTAATAATTTTATAATATAATTTTATTATAATTATTTATAATCCTATCGAAATGGCGTGAATTGTCCTACTACGTTGATTAATTATTTATATTTTTATTTCCGTGAATCTATTCTACGATAATTGTCAAGGCTTCATGGCAGCATCACGATACCGTTGAATAACACATTTATGCTTACAGATAAGGAATAAGGTTTGTCAGAAATTGTAAACGAAAAGAATTTATTTAATTAAAGTCATAAGTATTTCTACTTTTATTGTTTATAGAAAAAAAATTTTAATCAATAATATTAATAATATTTTTCATATTAAATTGTAGCAAATATATTATGCAGATTACAGTAAATAAACAGTAAACTTGGCATATGAAGAATTAGAGAGATAGTTACAGGTATTTTACGATTATATTTTTATTCCAAAATAGTGTCAGAAATCAACTTTACATTCCCGCATCTTAATTACACAAGTCGAAAATGTCCCGTATATACAGACAATGGAATTCCTTTCATCTTTATTTTTTATTAATAACCAGTTCATCAGTTAATCTAACATCCATCGCAGCTAATCGGCGTTGCAGTGAAATAAAATGAAAAGGAGAATGAAAGAAGCGGAAAGAGATGCAAGTAGCTAATTGTTGGGGATGTGCGGTCGGCAATTCGTAAAGTCAATGCGATATAAAGTTAGCATGTGCTGCGGCAGTTCTCAATCCATTCCATCGTGTTTTCCCTTTCCCTCTCACCGTGCACGCCAATTGATTGTACGAGTAATGCGAATTAACTATATGTTGCGGAGTTGGCAAAGTTTTCGCAGTAAATTGCAAGGGAACAGGAGCTGCGCTTGAAGTGAAAAGCTACGCATATAGTCTGTGTGTGTGCAAACGGGATTATTAATTTGGCCATTTTAAGGGATACGTTGTTCAAGGTTCTTGAGCGAATATATATTTGATTTTCACAATACATGCTTTTTCATTTTCACATTATTTTTATTATCTAAATAATAATTTTTTAAGTAGCATTGCACCTAAAAAAAAGAACATAATACTAATTAATTGTGTGAATATGTTTAATGTTAGATCGTAATTTATTTACACTTGTATATTAATTATTAATAATGTTTCTTTAGGCATATATATATTTGTATATTTATTATTAATAATTAAGACATACAAAGTTTTATTATTTATTATTGAATGTCTATTATTTTATTTTATTCTCTCTCTCACTCTTTTTCTATCTTTTATTTTAATTCTTGCCAATTAATTACTTGTCTTTTCTCATATGTAGCAAATTAATAGTGCCTTAATTGCCGATCTTTAAGAAAACAATGATGGTTAAAATGATCTATTAGATTATTTATTTTAATACGAATGAAAAAAAAACATATATACGTACACATTCAGATACCTTAAATTTTATGTATATTTTAATATACTCAGATAAAAAAAAATTTGTTAGAGAAGAATGTGTATATCTGATAGAATAATGATCAAAACATACTTGTCATGTATTTACGTTTTCTTATTGTTGCGAATGCTATATTACCTAACAGGTTATATTTCTAGATAGATATTACTATAATATCAAAATATTAAATATCAATATTAATTTAAATGGTACAATGATGTAAATAAAGCTCAATATATTGATCATTGGTTGATATTAGTATTTTTAAAATTTTAATGAGTGACATAATTCTTGATAATTAATTTTTCAACGTTATTGATTGTAAAAAAAGATTTATCTATTTAATATATTACATTTTATAATTGTGTTTACATTGATGATGATTAAAAGATAATTAAATTGAAATCCTCACTTTTTCACGTAAAGCAAGAGTAAATTTGACATTTATTATGTAATTGAATATAGATTAATGATTTTATTTAATTTTATCAACCCGAATCAAAACCCGAATATATCACTTATACTTGGAGATATTTTTTACAATTTATTACCCATATTATTTACATTACAACAATACAAACTATAAAAATATAAAAAACTATTATAATCGAGATGTACCTTTTATCACTAAAATAAAATAAGAAGTTCTCTGCTCTTATTTTCAGTCATTGGAAAAGTATATCGAATAACATGACATTTAGTATAATGTAATATGAAAAGTAATGTAAAATTTATTTATTCTTAACTAATAATCAAAAAATGTTACAAATTTTTTTATTAAGAAAAAATAAAAAACGTTTCTATGCAAGACTTTTGACGATGTAAGTTTTGTATGAGCTCGTATTCGATGATTGTTTTTTGTCAAGTACCAGTTCAAATTACAATGTTTCATATTTATTACATTTCGGCTAGTTGAAGGAAGAACAACGTTGGTTGTGAAATTTGGAGAGAGGGAAAGTTTTCGCTACTCGTCGTTGAATGATTCTCCTATAATAGTTCATAACAATATAACAAGAATATGATTGAATTATTTTTATTTAATAGTTTATAATAATATAACAAGACAAAATGCATTATCGAGCAGTGAAAAGTGAACACACTTTTTGTAATCATTTGCGTATATTCGTATTAGTTACCTTTATGGCTCAATATATTAGAAATGAATTTCGAAGTGATTTCTGATGCTTTATAAATATGTTAAATATCACAGTAAGAAAAATAATACTAATAATTTGTTGTATAATTGAAATGTAATAATAAAAAAATTCATAATAGAGAAATAATTACTAATACAAAATTTACTAATAAATTAATCGTTTCGATTTTTTCGTAGTTATATATTTTAATATTAAATCTTTAAATATAGTACCAGTAAAATAGATTTTAATCTATTTGAATAGAATTTATTTAATATTTGTTATTAATAATTCAATAAACATTAAACGATTAACGATAGATATGCATGAGAAATATATTAAAACATGAGAATAAAAATATAAAAACTTTTAATTAATGCAAGACGAATTGCAAAGTAAAATTAAAGTTTAAGATAAAATTTTTATATTAAGTACTAAATTATAATGAAGAATTTAAAATATTTCAATATTTATCTGCTATTCATGTAAAATATTCTGAATTTATAAAAGCAAATTATATTTGCAGAGAAAAATTTTCTGTTTCTTTTACTTATTTAAAAATAAGTGTTCGCACAAAGCATTGTTATTTACGCATTAAATTTAAATAAAATAATATGTGCTTTTAAAAGAACATAATGTAATTATATTTCTATAATATAATTATAAGAATTATTAAATATATATATACGTAAAAATATACATATTAAATATATATTATATTATATTTCTCAATTATAATTTTTGGAAATTTTCATTGTATATGATTCATTTTGGATACTTTAAAAATGTTAAATAAATTGTTTCATTTCTACAAAATTAACTTAAATCATCCAACATGCCCAGTTATACGATTTTTTTAATAAATTACAAAGTTATTTAAAAATTAATAAAATAATTTGTTCTTCTATTACCTCTCGTACATGTACTAATTATATTTTAATCAAAATAATACAATTTGTTTTTAAATATTTTTCATATAATTTTAGTAGTATTTTCTGATATTTATTTTATTCTTTTATGTGAACTTTTTTAATCTATTACAAGAAGAATATTTATATTATTTTATTCATTTGAAGAGTATTAAAAATAAAAACAATATTATGTTTTTAATAGAATGTTATTAATATATAAAATTCAAATAAGAAATCTAATTATTCGTAATCCCTATTAATTTAATTATATATAATATTCTTAAAGTAATAAAAATAATTTAATTATGTGTTTTAAATTGAATTAATCTTGAATATGAAGGAAGTATAGTTGTGCTTATGATTCTGCATAAAATTCATAAAAACAGAAAATATAAGAAAAAATATCTAAGTTTGACAAAATCATTCCATGCGGTTGAAATAGTGCATTTTATTCTATTATAATTTATATGGCTCATTTAATATTATATGTTACATAAATATTTAAACATAGAATGTTATACTTATTATTATGATTTTCGAAATTAATTTCTTATTAATAATTTTTTATGTATTATTAAAATTTTCAAATTCAATTTTATTGCATATCGAGTAAAATCAATGAAAAAGTGTAAATTTGAGTAAAATATATTTTGTATATAAAATATATACATCACAATCTAAATATATTGAATAAATTCTATTCTTTTCTATTTTTATTAATAAGAATTACTTTTTTATTATACGGCTTATTTATTTTTAATTTAAAAATACGGATTACTGTCATCCAATAATCATAATTCTATTAAATTAGTTGATAAGAATTATTTTTGTGTACTTGCTCAATGCAATATATATTTTACGTTAATAATATTAATAATATTAAATATTAATTAATATAAATTTTGCTTGAATATTGCAAAATAACAGTACTCTATAAATATAAGTCCTATTCTTATTAAAAAATCTATTTATATAACTATTAATATATTTTGTTACGGTAGAATTAAATAATACGAATAATTACAAAAATTGCAACATTTCTGAAATTTTTTGAATCGTTCGTATGAACTTATATCATTACAATTAACTTTATTATACTTCTTAATAATTGTGAAGCGCAAAAGTTATTGTAAACAATATAAATTAAACTGTTATTAATACTAATACAATATACGAAATATTAATACATTATAGTCATGTTATCAGAAAATTAGAATGTAAATTGAAATAATTTGAATGGTTCAATTAAATAAGAATTAATTCCGAATTATCAGGATTGTTTCGATAATGATAAAATATTTTCAATAATTCGATACTGTGAGATATCTTTCATAGTTACTCAGCGATTACTTCAAAATGTGCATTGTACTAATGGAAATCTTGATAATTAAAAAATTAGGTTATATAGGTCTCATCGATGTCTCTAGTTATATCAATTTCTAGCATTAGCCTTCTAACATCGTTATACTGGCTCATTGAAAGCACACGTGTCGTAAATTGTGAAACACAATTTCGTCATTATATTAATAAAAGTCAACGATCCACGTTGGCTGTCAATAGAGTCATACGTCACCCGTTTCTGCGCCTCTTTTCTCCTGTGTTTTGTATTTGCAGTTACATATATCTCGTATGTAAAGAGCTAATCGGGCCATTATATATTACCCTTCAGCAAGATTCGCATCCTACCAAGATAATAACATTTAAAATTATTCGTGTCAGAAAGTAAGAGCCACAAGGAGCAGATATTATGCAAATATTAGCATTTAGAGCTAACTTTCTCACGCGGATGAATTAAGCAGGAACACTACGCGTACGATGAATGTATGCTTCGTTTGTGAGTCAACTTGCTTTCATCCTTTTTATTAGGGAATTACAATCCAAGTGTCTTTATGATGAGCGCCTCGCTTTGTTGTCACAATGTTTTCTAAGCTCGATAGTTAAAGTGTACATGGGGAGACATACAGAAGAAAGATGTTTCAATGTCCTTGATAAATATTTCTGACTTTATAAAAGAGGATGCAATGAGGAAATATGATTCTTGCGAGGACGGTAAGATATAATTGAATAGCAGGTATGCACATTCCAAAACTTGCATTTCTTTGTTTTTTTTATTCTCGTGTTGACGTCGTAACATTTTAGCGAAGTTATATACTTAATTTTACTTTTAATGTAAAAATAATTTAAGTTAAACGTTATTTATGTTTTTTTTTACTTTTACGTTATTATAATGTTATTGAAAATATTTAATAAATATGTATTTTTAAATATTAAATTCATTTCGTATATGAGAAATGTTACACAATGTTTTTAAATATTGCAAAGAAATTTTAACAAGATAATGTACTCTTAGAATTTTAATAATCTGTGGAAACGTATTTATTATCTAGCGTTTTCGCTTCTGTAAATATACAGATAATATGATTTGATTTGCTGTTCTGACGACAGAATTTTATGATCTCTAGCTGTATTTGTAGAAATGATCATATAACAGCTTACAAGATAGAAAAAGCTTTCAGCTAACATAAGCATTATTTATGAACTAATTGTAAAGAAATTCAGTATTTAATATTTTATTCTTCATTAGATTGATGAATATACAGAATATATAATAATATATGTAATACAATTCCAGATACTATGAGTATGATTGAAAGTTAATTAACTTTTTTAACGTTATTATTTCTTTGAACTTTATAAAACATTATTATGAACTCCGTTGTACATACTGAAATATTACTATTAAAATAATAACAGCATTTTAAAGTGATTGAATAATGAAATTTTAAATATCTTTTAAATGTGATATTTTTTGTTCTGCAACTTATAAAAAGGGAAATATTTCAGAAATTGTATTTATTAAATAATTAGGTACGTAGATAAAATTAAACTGGTATTAAATAATTTTTTAAGATATAACATTAAAAGTTAAAATTTAATATACCTGTTTATATATAATATACATATAAGCATAAGATTTTTATGGTATTAGTCCTTAAGTATTTAATTTATAAAGTATTTTGCTTAGAAACTAAATATTAGGAACTATAGAAAATAGAAAAATAAAATATAGAAACAATATATTATATCTAACATATAACTTGTGTTTTATATATTCAGTACAAAATTAAGATATTAGATATTATATGTGAATGTAATATAACGATTTTTCACCTGAATGTTTGATTTATATTTCTTTAAATAAAAAATATACAAATATAAAAAAATGTAATACATTGTAATAAATTGACAGCTGTCATCGTAATTCTAAGTAAGTACAATTTAATCATCTTTCTAGTTGATTTCTTATTTCTAACAGTGAAAAAGGTTTTCCATCTAAGATTAAACTTAATAAGTTAAGTCATACGATTATATAATTATCCCATTTATATTAGGATATACACAAAATCGCCCAAGATCTCAACCTCGTAAACTATCATACAACCTACATCAACATTACTCCTGATAACTTAAAATTTCAACGAGAATAATAAATTATTATAGGTCTTTGAAATTATTGCCCATGCTCTCGGCTACAAATATCCACCTCTGCGCGCACGTGAAAAGATGCTATAAATTTCGATGTCGATAACGGCGCGCGATGACGCCGTGCGTTATCGTTCTGGCATCGATCATCCGCTCAGCCGAGCCGTGACCGGAAGACAGATTCCGATAGAGAAGGACACCAACACTACGTAGAATATTGATTTGGCGATTTTATTAAGTTTGGAAATGGCAAAGGGAAATGGCGTATTCTCTTGAATGCAGAGAAGTGCTGCGATGAATGGGAGTCGCTGACCACTACATTGTGTATCGTTGGCAATTTGTTGGTATTTTTTTACTATGATTGCATTTTCAAGTGGATGTCGTACTATTTCCGTTCGAGCGTGATTAAAATCGATTCAGAGAAAAAAATGTACCGCGCAACATTTTTCGTTAATATGGCCATGTTAAATGAAGTAACTGTGTTTAAACGGTGAACAAATTCTAATTTTTGATTGTGTTATTAAATTAAGAAAGCACTAAACAAATGTAGTTAGAAGAAATTACGTTTTCTTTTTTTATTTATGATTCCATACTTCGTAAATATACACTTAATATATAATAAAATAAAATTTTGTTTCTTAATTTAAATGCAACAACATAAACGTAAAAATTGTTTTATGCATTTTTATTTTTATTATCAGTATTATATTTTTTTTTTTAAGAAACAAAATTGAAAATAATTATATTGAATATTGAATTCATCTAATTGATTAAAATAAATCAAATTAATAGTTGAAGTATCAAATGTACCTCACTCATCATCGAATTTATCTACATATATTATGAGCATTATCTCCTTTATTTTAACAATTTTATTTTATATATTTAATATCTCCTATTATAATCAAACCATATAATTACGAATGCTCTTTTCAGTTTTTCAAAGCATATTAATAACATGATTATTAATTCATTCATAAACATACAAAGTATTTTTATGCCATATTCATCATTACATTAGTTTATAATAGTAAATTTCATTATTTTTGTAATTTTGTAATTTTTCTTTTTAATTTTAAGTTCTAAATCCCTCTTTTTAAAAATGATAAATATGTAATAAAAGAACGTAGCTATTATTTTCCTTTTTCTTTTGATATTGGCTTTCACAATAAATTATTCGTTATTGTTTTATTAATATTTTTTATGTTATATAAAATTTAAATTTTATATGCATATATATATAATGCTTTCAAGTTCACTGTTTTGTAATTATAGAGTCGTTACTGTTATATTTTATCAAAAATAAAATATTAAATTCCGTAAATGCACTTAGTTATAAAAGAATTTTTGTTTTAACTACTTAATATAGTATAATTTTAGGTCATCAGAAAGCCACGATCAATTAGTTTTGGAATCCCAATAAAAAATCATCAGATATGTACTAACATACTATGTTTTTATATTATTAAATAGACGAAACTATAAGGTTTATAAGACGTTAAAAAAATTTCAAATTTATTTAATCTATATTTTATATCTATTTTATTATTACTTGATATAAAGGAAGTTAAGATTTTCAATCTTTGGCGACTGTGTGCTTCGCCGTATAGTTAAATAATTGACCGAATTAATTCAATGTAATTTCCAATTATAAAGAATTCAAGTTCATTAATTATTAGTTATTTACTTTAAAAAATTAATTAATATACTGAACGTATTTAAAAATCATAAAACGTAAATATTTATTTAATAATTATAAAGTAAGAAAAATGAATAACTTGGACAATTGAATCATTGTCAATATTGACAACTATTAATTTATCTATTAGAATTTTAATTATACGTAGTTTTACACTTTACTGTCAATTATCAATGCCTTCGTTATCAGAGTAATACATTCAGTATAGAAAATTTATGTTTATAGAAAGTCATCACAGCTTTACTTATCGAACCTATAGGTGAATGGATAAACATGAATATATTAAACCCTGTGCTCGAATTACATAAATTACGTGTATTATTGTTATAATTGCAGGCGGAAGACCTGCTGGACGACATCCTGTCGTTCGAAGCAGGCTCCCTTGGGGATGGCCTTAAGGACGGTCAGTCGGAAAGCTTGAGCAGTTTGCCAGACCTACAGATAAAGCCGGAGCCGCTGCTTCTCACCGACGCCGAGATCCACGCGCTTGCCAAAGACAGACAGAAAAAAGACAATCACAATATGAGTGAGTACGCTGATGGCGCAATCATTATGATTCCTGTGTGAGTAGCTACGGACATTATGAATTTTCGGCGGAATCTAAAACTTTCCATCTAAACTGTGAATATTGAAGAATCCAGTTACTTAATTAATATGTCATTGGTATTCCAATTTTTATACACCTGTTTCTCTTTGTAATAACTACGTCAATTACCAATAAAGTCAGAACTTATAATTTTGCAATCAACCTCAAAATTTTCACTTTGACATACATATTTATTTAATATTTTATCAATACCTCTTTTTATTTGAATATGTTATGAAAGAAGACTTTGCATATTAATTATCTACTATATCGTGCTTTTTTAACCATAAATTATTTGTTAATATCAAGTATTAATTAGCAGTTTTATTATTAGATAGTATTTAAATGTTCAGATTGATGCGCACTACTAAATAAAAATGATGAATTGTGTATTATAATTTTTAATTAAAAATGAGATTATTTTTCAATACTTTACAATAATGCTGTACGCACGTAAAAAGAACTATTATAACTAAAACGTTCACATTTTAAAAACTAAAATTTATTTGTTATATTTTTATGAAATGGTTAGCTATTGTATAAATAATCCATACTTGTACAGATTACTATTTGTACAAAATCAAATTGTAGTTAAATACCTTTTCTTTATTCGATGTTGTTTCGTCGTTCTGAGTGTTCAAGTTTTCCAATACTTTTTATTACTTTAAATTTTTATAACTTTAAATTTCAGTGAAAAAACTCGCACAAGTTGTTGCAGTTATCCATAAAATATTAAACATAGTGAACCACGCAATTGAATAGAATATATCACATTAATAGAACTATTAAAAGCTTAAGCAGATGCCGTGTTATTTTATAGTTCGCTCTTATTTAATGTCATAAATTATTCCATTTCTATTAGTATTACTAGTAATTCATAAATTTTAACATGCGAATAGAACGCGAAAAATATCTTTAAACACCAGCAATTGTTTTATAGAAATTTGATTTGTATGCCATTTAAAATATTAATGATTTCACGCTGTTATTTTAAGAAATCATAAGTCCGTGAGCGTACAGTTTGATACAATGCAATTTAATGAATATTTAAATCATACTTCCATTATATCTAGAATATCAAAATGAAATAAAAAAAATATAAAAAAAATATAAAAATCATTACTATAAACAGAATTTTCTAAATTATGTATAATAGTAAAATATTAAAATAATAGTAAAATAATATTTTTTATAATTATATTTATAATTATTTATAATTATATATATAATTATATGATTATAATTAATATAATTATAATTTTTTATAATTATATTTATAATATTTATAATTATAATAGTAAAATAGTAAAATAAAATATAAAATATGTATAATAGTAAAATATTAAGTATTTCTTTTACTTCTACTTTCGATAAGCAGACATATTTTTTTTATGTTCGAAATTGATATCTCATTATGTACTAGAAATATTGACCCATTGCGCGGCTTAATAGGCATTCTCAAAAGGACTCCTCGTCGAGTTTCTTTCTTTTCATCTCTTTGGTTGTCAAAGAGATGTCAAAGAAAACTTGCTCTGAAAGCTATATGAGTGCGATCAGAAAAACGGCTTTTTCCGCGTCATCGAAATTTTACTTTTACAAAACCGTGTTTGAGAAAGATAGTAGCAAAGGATAAAAGTTTCCATTTGTAAAATTTTTGTACGGAATTTGTTATACCCATAAAATTAGTTAAAATATATTATAAAATATATTATCATTTATTACTATATGTAATTTAAATTTCTTTTCATATTCTTAATAATAATATCATAATATAATTGTAATTCAAAAAATTGATTTGAGACAAAGATATAGTTAAAGCAAATCTTTGTTTGTAATATATATATATATATATATATATATATATATATATATATACGTATTGTTAGCGATATGATTACTAATTTGATTTATTGAATATTTATTGAATTGGTATGGATACTCGTACTTATATAATTTGCACTAACATAATAGTGTTCTACTTCTAAATTTCAGAACTCAATTTGCTTACGAATTGTATGCATTAATCTACAAAATTCAGCACAACGGTGTTATCCTCACTCAATAAAACATAAGGTTCTAGAAGAGCAAGAAAAAGATGAAACCATGAAAAAGCATTTTACGGCAAACTGTTGGTTGTCGAGAGAGGGGGCGTAAATTTATGCTACATACGCGAGGGCAAAGTCGAAACTTTCATTTTTGGCGTGAAGTGTTCAAGCAATCGAATCACGTATATACCGAACAGAGTACTCGAGAAGGTCACACGTGAACAAGACCCGAGATTTCACCCCGAAAGTATCAGTTTTGTCCCGTTTTTGCCTCGCGTATAGAGCGCAAGAAATATTCACGATGCATTCGCGACTTTCCGTTAAAAATGAGTGATAAATCTATATAAAAAGAAAAGAGCACCCATCGATAAAGCTAATAAGAATAAAAACGAAACAAAGGCATGAAAATAGTTAATCAAAATAATTTGGGATATTCGAATTTTATATAATGTATATAATATTGAATTTGCTCTATTGGACAATTTAAAAAGATAGACAAATTATCAGTTTTTTTAATTTATATCATTTAGAATCTTTTTTATGTGGTACACTGTTGAAGTTAAATTATATACAATATGAGTTCTATTTTCATTTTTAATTTTATGAAAAAAAGTTAATTCATTGTTTAATATTGCATCTACTGAAGATTATTTATATTATAATGAAGTAAGTCCATACACTAATGAATATAATTTTCGGCAGTTTTTAATACTAATTTTACTTTTTAAAGACCTTAGAATCATCTACATCTATTTAAAAATATTCCAATTTAAAAATTAAGATTTAGAAAAATAGTTCTAAAAAAGCAAATAAAATAAACAAATAGAAAACAAAAACGTGACCAGGAAAGGTACAAATGATCGAGTGGAGTGTAAGCAAACGACGGCGTGAGATGAATTAAAGCGAAATATAAAGATATTCAGATATGTATATTTAAAGGAAGATAAAAGCGACATGTAAATAATCGAAAAAAGGGAGAACGAGGTGTAGTACAGTAGTAGAAATGTTATTACAGTAGTGGTCAACAGAGTCAGTGCAGATGTTCTCATAAAATTACAAATTTGATATTTTCTATTTTCGCTTATTTACTTCACGTTTTATTTACTTCTGTTTTCTTGCAAGTAGATGCCTCGATGCTACTAAAGTAGTCCAATTTTAGAGACATTTCATATCATCTATCTTTAAACTAGCAAAGTTCGATAACATTATATAGATAATTTTTAAAAAATACATAAAATACAAAACCTTCCATTGCAATTAAAATGATTTCGTTTAAGATTGTTATCATAATCAATCATCAGATTTTAAACGAATCAAGTAATGCACTCCATGTTTATAAGTATTGTCTTAATTATAGGTTTACTTTCGATGCAAAAATAAAATCTCTACGATTTTATGAGTAGGTTTGAAAATGTATTTATTCTTCCTTCAAATAACTGATTACGAGAAGAAAAATAATTCAAATAATATTCGTACTTGAATTCAAATTTAATTATTCGTCAGTAAGAATTGCATAAAACAGTTCTGTCACCTCTTTCGTCATTGGATAAATATATTTTTTTTAATTTCAACTTTTCATTATAAAACGATTATTTTTATAAATTTTCTCCTTCACCCTTCATAAATATTTTATTATAGTGTAATTTTTCTTCTTTTAACTAATCAAATAGTATCTCAAAAATTTGTATACCCAATTATTCATAAAAGGCAGTTTCCACTAAAATTGCCAAATTAAAATAACATAAGTAATTGCGATATAAAAATACACTTGTCTGTAACCTGTTGCCTAAATAATTGTCGACCTCCCGCAAGGAATAAATTGGATTGTTTTTTTTAATTAAAATTCCTTGGAAGCATGACGTTTCACTTTACAAGGTCGACTTTCATTGCTGTCGACACTCTCGTAGACAATGTGTGGCAAGGGGAACGAAGGATATTGGAATTCGTGTCATGTCCATTTGATAATACTTCGAAAGATTAAAAAATAAAATCTTTACACAAATCTGATAATGATTGAGAGTTATATAAAATTTAAGCAATCAGTTAGTATTTATCTAATTTAACTTACTGCCAAAAGTCTTAATGTTGCAGTGTCAATATAACGGATAAACAAAAATCAAATATCAAATGAAAAATAAATACTTGTTATACGAAGGTGTACATTAATAAGAATTGTAATTTCTTGTATATTTTGATATTTTTTAATCTGATATCTATGTGCATATCATAAAGTCTTTTCCGATGAATTTGGTTATATATATACTCAATATTTTTCGTTAATATAAATTATTCTCATATATTGGATGATATTTTTTATCTTAAATAAGAAGAATCGCGTTTCAGTATATCCCTTTATCGATTATATAAATATCTATATGTACTACCGCTATCTTTTTATTCCATTTTATAATACAAAAAATAAAATAATACAAAGAAAAGGGGTAATATAAGTTTCATAATGAATATCTGTTTAATATTCAGAATTAGAAATATCGTCACAACACAAATTATTCCAATTGTAATACAGCTAACAATTTATTATTCCACTATGTACAATACAATAGATTCATATAATTACATTTTTCATTTTAACATGAAACATAAGTATTTGAATAAATACTTGACATAAATAAAATAAATTTAATCTCGGGTTGTCATAAAAATTTTTAATGAATTATATGTTATTTATTATATATATATACCCAAATGAAGGGTATATAGTTTTAAAATGCATACATTTTAATTATAGAATATAATTATATAATAGAATTATAGATATATAAATAATAGAATTATAGAATATAAAACAGAAAATATTTTTTACATTCATGACATTAAAACGATAGTTATTTTACAATAAATATACTTAGTCATTTACTGTATATATTAAAATGTGAATTATTTTTTTATAATAATTATTTATGTAAAAATTAAATAAAAATAATGCCATAATTTGAATATGTGAATCATAAAATGTAGGTAAAAATTCAGCATGCAAAGTATATTTATTATATATTATTTCATTTTCAATTCTACGTTCAACTTAGTTTAAGAAATTATTTTATAAAGATTTGGATAAGAAGATATAAAAAATATATATAAATAAATTTAATACAATTTTTCTTGGGCAGCATATATATATATATATATATATATAATTTTAATACACAAAACAAGTTTTCCTAACAATCATCGTATACTTTTATAACTCTTCGAAAACTAATGCATCACAAATGGATAGAAAACGTTTTTCTAGTTTCTCTAATGTCGTTGGACATTCTCTTGTATTCATTTGAATTAACACCAGTAACCTCATAAGCACGCAATAAGTTTTCTTTGAAAATTCAGCGTTTTACTTTTCAATTTGAAGTTGTTGACACAACTGCAGATATCGGCTTTCTCTCTTTACAGTTTTTTTTATAACACAACCTAAAATTTTTCGCAGATCAAAGATGCTCGAATATAACACGTACAATATCTTTTCTTTTTTGTTTAAGCTTTTTTTTGGTGGCGTCTGAGACTTGCAAATGATAGACGAATAATCTGCTTGATAACCAAATGTGAATATTTTTTAAAAGGAAAGGCAGGTGGCTAAAAATCTGTCGATTCATTATTTTGGTAATTATAAAAAATTAATTTAATTAATTCTTTACGTTAATTTAATTTAACGTAAATAATGTATTGTAATTAATTCTATTAATGAGATTCAAAATAAATATTCTTTTATATAAATTAAAAAATAAAGTTACTAATTAAATTAAATAATGAATGAAAAGTTAAATAAATTACTCTAATGTAGTTGTAAACAATAGTTTATGGATTTATATAAATTAAAATTTTGTTTAAATAATGAATTTTTAAAACAATAAAAGTAGAGTTCGCAAGTTTTATTATGAAAACAGTTTAAATCAACATAATGTTTTTATTTAAATGGTGTAATATTTAAAAGAAAAAATATGTCTATACAGTTACGTTAAAAGTATATTAATTAGTTCTATTTTTAAGAGCATAATTATTTTTGCATTAAAATACCTATAGAACTTTTTAAGAATTAAATTTGATATTTTGTATTCAATTCTATTACCATAAACATTAAAAACTTATTAAAAATATTTGTATATTCAAAAAAAACATTAAAAATATTTTTAAAATATTAAAATAATTGTTAAACAAATAAATAGATATTTTTATAGATAATTCAAATTTTCATAAAAATGAAATAAATCTTATGTTATATATTAATAATAAATTATAATTATTATTTCTTTAATGTGTAAAAGAAAATTATAGTGTGTTTTAATCTTTATTAAACCCTATAAAGTTGTATATAATCATGAATTTTCCATATATTATTCATTCTAATTCACAGTTATTTTATACAAAATATGTCACGACAAGATTTTGCATATTATAGATAAATAACTTATTTTTAATAAAATTACTTGAAAATTACAATACAATATCAGTTAAAGAAAATATAGTATTAATGTTATAAAAACAAAATGAAATTCTGTACTTTTTTAAAAATAAACAAAATAATATATTGTAAATATAATTCAAATTTCTATCCATATATTTATTACATAATAAATGCAGCATTATACAGAGTTGTAGATGCACAAATTTTAATATAAATCAACTTGCCTACGAGTTTTGCTACGTACCAACTGCGCATAAAATTCATAGTAAGTCTGCGAATAATTCCCGTACGGTACAATATAGAACTCCATAAGCAAACTTAATACATTTAACAGTAAAACTACTATAAATTATAGCTTTCTCTATTTTACATTTACAAATAAATACTACATAAGATTACAGATGTAACAGTGAAAATTAAAAAAATCTGGTGTTCTGATTAATTAATAGGCGGCATGGATTATTAATCGGAATTGATGGTAGGGAAGTAGGGTCGCTATTAAAGCCGATTCAAAGAATTATATGTGAGGCTGGATGAGGTTATGATTATCTGCACTACTTCGGCCACCTGTCACGATAAAGAGAGCGGCAATTTCGACCAATTGAATTTGCCACTTACGAATCCAACTCGTGCTTATCTCATCGAGGCTGTACGTGTGAGGCGTTGGATTACGCGCGACTTAACCCCACGCAAAGAGACCTTTTCTCTATGCATTCGAAGCTACGGAAATAATGAAAAGAGACGCTGTGAATAAGGGAGGAGTATATAAATGTATAAGGTCGTAATTAAGAAAAACATAGACAGATATATATATATATATATAGATAGATAGATAGATAGATAGATAGATAGATAGATAGATAGATAGATAGATAGATAGAGAGAGAGAGAGAGAGAGAGAGAGAGAGAGAGAGAGAG
>JAPYYT010001308.1:0-28775 GCA_030522565.1 Ceratosolen corneri
TATCATTCCTAAAATAAAGCACAGAAAATTCCGATAGAATATATAATGTTAGACAGAAGCATTATATTTTTCCATATATATTATCAATGGAGATAATTTAGTGTTACATACGACATCTTCATCTTCATTTCTTTCTACCCTGCTATCTATCCCTCCCCTTTCACTATCTCCCTCCTCCCCCACACCACCTTGGCGAGAGTTCACACTCGGGTTAGTTCCCGAACATCTTTCGTATTGAGTTACAAATATTTTAAACGTAAATTTTTTTAGTTTTGTAAAAACTTACATGATTCTATTAATAATTTTAATTTATTTGAAGATATGGATATAATATGAATTTGAGCAGACAATAAATGAATTTTATTCAACGTAGAAGTATTTCATTTAATTCGGTATAGTAAAAATTATACAGTTCATTAATGATAAATAATTTTTCGTTCGAAAGGAGTTAAAATGAAGTTTTTTAATTTTAATTTTTAATGTATTTTCGTAATACAAAAGAAGATACTTATGACCATAATATTTTACTTACCTATCAGCTTTCATTTGAGTAAGAAAGTATACTACAACTGCGTTTATTTATTTTTATTTTAAGTTCTTTTCATATTAATTTGTTCGTTTTAATAAATAGAAATTTTTTAAGTATATTGATATAAGTAATTGTAATTTTTAACCTTTAAACTTACCAAAGATACAAAATTAAGAAAAACTGCCCAAAGAATTTAATAATTATCATCAGTTATTTGGAGGAATGTTGGTTGTATACAATAGATTAAATATTTTCATTCAAACAATAAATGAGACGTAATTTATATAATCTGTTATACAATAAATTTTTTAATTAATTACAATATGAAAGGTGATGAATAATAAAAACATTACATAATAATAATAAAATATAATAAATAATATAATAAAAAAGAATAATAATAAAAACATTATAAATTTCTTATAGATTAAATGTATCATATGTAATGGAACCTACAATTATAAAAGTATTATTAGAAAATTATTGAACTCTTTTATAAATATGTAGTAATAAAAAAATTATACACAAATATAAAGAATACACATAAGAATTTAATAATTTTATGAGTGTTTTAATACATAAATTATTGTCAATTACAAAAATTTCTTTTTTTAAGTATTTCATTTTATTGTATTAAAATTCATTTTTTATTTTATAAAATAAGAAATAAAAAAAAAAATATATATATATATATGTGACAAATGCAATATTATTTTCAATTTTTAACACTTATGTAATTTTTTTCGTTACTTTAAAAATATTGACAAATTTGCAAACAAGACATAAACCATTATTTTAAATATAATAAGCTTATTAAAATTTACCTTTTGATTTTAGAGATAGATTTTTTGTTTTATAATTATTGGAATGACAGTGTTCGAAAATTTATTCATCGTCTCGTATGTACAGTTGGATAAAAATTATAGAGCTGTTTCAAGTTATTTGGGATAATAATTAGCGAGAGTCAAGGAGTGGAATAATTAGAAAAATTGAATATATTCATGTCAACATTATTTTAAAAATTGTGATTTTTTAGTTCAATTAAATAAACTAATGTAAAATATATTTTTGTTTTTAAAATTAATATAGTGATGGTAGTATTGAGATAGCGTTTAAATAAAATTCGATGTTATGAATATACCATTTTTTAAATGCGTTCGAAAATTTTGTAACGTAAATAATAATATTGATACTTATTCTTTTTTAAATAATACATTACACTTGCTTTTAATATTTTTTGGTTAAAAGTTTTAGAAGATTAAATAAAAATTACATATTAGAAGTAACATTCAAATTCGAAATTGACAATGCTAAGAAAATATACAATAAAGTGAAAATTATAAATGAAACATTATATATAATTATTAGTTTAATATAGTTTTTAATATAGTATGTAAGTTTAGTTGAAAAAATTTATTGCTTATCTGTAATTATTGTAAACAGTATAAAATTCACTTTGTAGAAATTCAAATGAAAATAATACTTTAAAATTTCAATACCTTTTAAAAGTTACTCATCACTTTAAATCGAACACACACAGAAACATACGTACACATGCGGACTTATGGATAGTCTAATAAAGAATTTTAATAAATTAAAACAGTATGATATTTTTAAAAAATTGACATTTATTTTGCAACAAATTTTGCTTTTTAAAAGTATCTTTACAAAAACAAATCAAAACTAGAGTCCAAAATCAAAATTATTATTGTACTTTTCATACGATAAATATTTGCATTAAAAAATATTTATCATGCGATTTTTGTTATTTCCCTTGATTTTTTTTACACACAGAAGATTAATGGAAAATTTGAAATGGATACGTACATTTTATATTTAATAAGCGCAATGAAAGAAAAATGTTATAAAAGTATGTAAGCGTCGACATGTGTACACTAAAAGGGAAATAACGAAGAATACATTTAATAGTTTTATATATATCAACAGTGAGCATTTTTTTCGTATGCCTAGGTATTTTATATATATGAGTTGTTCTTATTCTTTGTATAGTATGTATCGATATAATCATAAATAGCGCTTTTTACATATTTACAAAATTTCCATTGCGCAATATTACAATTGATGACTACAAAACGATAGTCAACAAATCCCATTAATCAATTGGTTACTCATTTTATTCATATCCTTTTTTTTATAATCGTTATTTATATAATAATTTTGTTGGAAATCGACTTTTTTACGTAAATTTTTTTTTGATAAAACGATAACACTTATAGCAACGAATCAAAATTAAACTGAAATCTGATGATTATTTCTGTCTAATATATTATATCTAAGTCTGTATGTATATGCTATCCTTTATATGTGGTATTTTATACGTTTGTGGTAACAATTTCAATCACAAAAATAACCAATAATTACTAGAAAGAACATAAGACTAAAGAATTAAACATATACATATGAACGTTTATAACTGTTCGAGGATCCAATAGATTCTCCAAAGTCACTAAGTAATATGGTTTCCTTTGACATTTTGTTTTGAAAACTTTTTATATTTATGATTGCCAGATGTGCCCACAGAGCCAACTAATTTTCCGATAATATTTGAATTGATTTGAAACGGTCGAGTTATCCCAGCATTGCACGCGAAAGATCGTCAATAGTCAATATGACTATCACGTATTCTGCAAGGCGCATGTCGTAAAATTAAAGGATAAAACCTTCCGGGAATTGAATCGCAGTTGCCAAATATTGTACGAGTTGTTTATCACAACATAGATGCATATTTTGAAAAGTGTAAACATCAGGCGACGTCACGAGCCGAAGCGTCGGTACAAGATTTCACGCGCCGACCCGGCCAGCCGCCACTTTCACACCTACACCGCCTAAAAGGGCGTCGACACTACAAACGTCAAAGGGCACCAATGACAACTGAATAATTAGCTCATAATCAATCACCGAAATGCAAGAAAAGTCTTTTCCTTGGGTCTTCAGAATCACAGTAACGATTCATTGACCTGTAATCTCTCAATATAAAGTTGTGTTTAGTGAAAAGCTTCTCCGCGACCAGTGTGTGCAAGTAAAGTATCAAAGTTAAAGTAACGCGCTGAGCAGAAAGCAAAGAGCTCTGGATTGTGCTACACATTCAACGCAATTAAAGGAGATTCGGTCGCCAATATCAAGTAAAGATAAAACAAGGAAAAGCGCGAACAAGCACGAGCGAATTAATCCAGGAAGCTCACACGCAGACCAGCAGGTAAACCCTGTTGATCTAAGGGGACACAACCAGTCCATGCTCGATAAGATTCAATTTACGCCTGAATATTGCTGTATTGTGGACTACATCGACACAAGATTTGTAATTAAAAATTAAAACAGCATTATAATTATACCACAACGTCTAAAGACAGCATTGTATCTCAATACGTGAAAATAAACACCGTTTTACAGCATAACCTACGCCACTTTGCCTCTGTTTCATTCTACCCTGCTATCTCTCTTTCTCCACTATCCGCTCTCTCCCTCGCTCCCTCCACCTGGGAGAGTGTTTTCTCGGGATTAATTCCCGAACAATAACGCAATTGCTTACAAGTAAAAACGAGAAAATATTTAACATAATTTTAATACTCCTTAGAATAATAAATAGATTATTTACAGTTTAACAATTATATTTGTAAGCAATAGAATATGGTATACGGTTTATTTATTTTATTTGAATAAATTTGATAAGTAAAGTTTAAAAAGTTTCTAAAATTGTTACAGTTTATTGTTTTCAACGTATTAAACAAATTCTTGCTTTTACTTAATTTTTTTATTTGCTTCTACCGTGAATTGTTTAATTAATAAAAATTGTTAACTATAAAGTTGAAAACGTTATGTGAATTATATGATATATGCGTGCGTGCGTGTGTGTGTGTGTGTTAGTGTGTGTATGCGTATCGTAAAGCAACATATATAGAAAAGATTTTACAGATATAAATTCATATAAAAAGTTAATATAAAATATATTACAAGTTTTATAAATTTCAAAACTTAAATAATTTATAAGTATAATCGAAAAAACTCGAACATATATTTTATAATCACGGTTTTTACTTGAAACTACAGTGTCTACAATACTGCATTATGTTCTATGAAAACGGTTAATTATTGTATTTAATTATATTAAAAAAAAATTTAATACAAAACATTTATATTTTTATTCAATTTACAGAAAATTCAATTGTTTTTGTTTAAATTGAATGATTTTATGTTTATAATTCTTCATTTGTTGACTATGACTATTATGTAAATTAATATTTTATACAAAAATTAAATTGTATTCCTAAAAGATGATCATTATGAATTTATTTTTATTTCATTTGTATTGGACCAAATTATTTTCAAACTTTGAACATTACATACATTAAATTGCAGACCATATCGATTTTTCTGAATAAAAAAATTTCTTTTTAAGCTCGAATAATTTACTCTGATATCTCATATTTAGATAAGCTATTTCTTGACTTAATATAAATATAAATATCTTAATATTGATTTTCTAATGTAATGCCGAATACATGTGTACAATTTCAGTTTTATTTTCATTCACGTGATTAATAGAATAAATAATGCGTTGCGCTTGATACACAGTGACCCAGAAACATACACACACACACACATATATATATATATATATATATATATATATATGTTATTATCTCGCGATTCTCTTTGATAAACTGATAAAATATACAGAAGAGAAATTAGAATAATTAACTCTAATGTTATGTACAGTTAATTCATTTATGTCATCATATTACTTCATAATATTAATTTTGTGTTTGTACGGTTTTATTCTTAACTTTAATTAATTTAATTTAATTTTTAAAACATCTTGGATTTGATTTTATTACAATTATCCTATTAAAATAATAAGAATTAATAATCAGTGAGTTATAAGCTTACGTGATCCATAAAATTTATTGCAGACATGTAACTATGATTAAAATTTTAAGGAATTTCATGCAATATTATTATGCCATCAATTCTTTCAATCTTATCCTTAATAAAGTGAGGTAATGATAAACGGAATTGATAAATTATTTTATTATAATTAATTATAAGTGAGAGAAAAGTTAAATATCAAGAATTACGTAATATTATAGAATATCGTTGCAAATTCAATCATATTGTTGGAAAAATAAATATTTAAAACTGTGTTGTATATTTAAAATTAATAAATGTAGATGTAATTGAGATCAAGTTAATTAATATCAGACTGAAAACAATGATATTATATTTTTCATATTTACTTTATGAAAAGTAATCATTTCCGTGTATTGTAATTTGTTTATTTGATCAAGTTTTTATTAGGCATACATTACAAATATAAGAACAGGCTATAAAAAAATTTCGTTTCAATATTACAATACATATCTCGCTTTACTTGCAATATTTATCTAAACTAAATGTGTCCGTTATTTTCCTCGTGCATTATTAATTATACGCTGCATGTGAAGTTTTCTTACAGTTGATACTTCAATTGGCAATTGTTTCTTTTATGCTTTTACTTGCGAATTTATTAAATTTCAACCAAATTTTTCATAAAGTATATTTTCATTTTTTATGTATAATTATAATTAAATTTTGAAATAAAATATTATTTATAGTTCTATTCACATATATATATATATATAATTTTATCTTTTAAAGAAAATTGTAGATCGTAAAAATTGCACCGAAGAATTGTACTTGATCATATATTTTGAAATGAAACAATTACTTTTAAAATATTTAAAACTTCTTATTATAATTAATTTAACAAACAAATTTTCAGATTATATATATAGTGTAGATGTCATTTAAAACGTATATTAATATTTTGCTAAGTTATTTTCATTAATTGAATTTTAATTATTTTTTTAATATCGTAAGAGTGTTTAACAAAGCAATTGATTAAAAGAACGAAAATTCATTTTAGATATCAATTGCATATAAAATGTATTCTAAAGAAAAATATACTTGATAATTGATGTCGCATTACTTGGAACATTTTTCTATACGTAGTAGGTCGTATTTAAATTAATTGATGTGAAATTAAAATTTAAATCTGATTATTGAAATTTGTTTATTAATATCCGAAAGAGGATATTACAATATTTTTACGTATTTATGCATCCATAGCCGATACACTTATAATAGAACTACATCTAATTGATAATAAACGATAATTGCAAAAACAATTCATTGTTTAATTATTTAAAAATGTTTTCTAAACACAATATTTCATATCTCAAAAGAAGAGATAACATGACAGTGCATACAGTTGATAATTACATAATTAAGAGTTGCCGAGGTTATCATGCCGAGGAATACCAATTAAATTTTCCTTAATGAAATTATTACTGCATAATAAATGGAAACTAAGCTTCGCGCTGCTGTGTAACGATCGCGAGGTTGAGAAAAATGGTTGGCAGGGAAAAAAGAATAATACCTCACAGGAGCTTATACATGTGCTCGGCATTACGAAGATAAAACACACCAGATGTTCGACAATTAAACGCTTGCGCGGAACGCATTTGTTTCTTGGGTATTTACCGTCCGTGTACACGCTAACTTTTCCTTTTCCTTTACTCAGCGAAAACAGACATAATCGAGTTCGAAGGGGCACGCGTACGCGTGCGTGTGTGTGTGTGCACATGGAGAAAGCCCCCTGAGATTTTGCGGATGGTTTCACACTCGGTGGCTCTGCATAAATCGATGTCTTGCAATGATATGTTTTGACAGTGTTATTTATTATCGTTAGCCTCAACATCCCATTTTTCTCTTCCTCGCTTTCTTTATTTGGCTCTCTCTCTCTACTCTGACCATTTCTTGCGTCTTCGTGTAAAAATACAAGTGTTCGTAATATCTCTTTCATATCTGCAATATATTGTCACGTTTAAATCTCGAACGTAAGGTTTTCAATGTCAATTTCTTTCGATATCATAGTCACTTAATTCTAAGAATTTGGTGAAATAATTTATTGGGATTTTTTTTAATAAAAAATATGAACGTAGTGTTATTTGATAACATTTGTAAAATTTCTACTGTATATAACTCGACATGTAATAAGGAGAGAAAGCAAAATAAAATTTGCACAATACACTTAATGTTATATTTTGTATACGAGAATCGTGGTAGTATAAATAAAATAAAAAGTAAAAAAACTATTGTTCTAGATCGAAGTTCATTGCAATTTATTCATTTTATTTGTTATGATGATATCTGCCTTCAAAGAATAGTGCAAAATATAAGTTCATCTTACAGTGATTTACTAAATTTTGCAATTGAATTATGAATAGTTTCTAACAGCTTGCTTAAAGTTTATAATTGTAACAATTAATAATCAATAATACTATGTATAAATGAGCAAATACAGTGATTGAAATTTAATGTAAATTAAATTTCTTATTACATTTATTAATCTACAATAACCAACAGTTCGTAATTGAATATTGAACAATATTGTTTTTCATTAAGATAATAACATTTCAATTATAAATTTTTAATTCAATAACTTCGTACATTTCGGTTCCCTTTATTATGTATGTTGTGTTTATACATTTTACCACATATTTCAAAGCTCATTCTAGATCGAAAGTCTTATGAATGTATATGTATATTTGGCTGACAATTGTTTCATTACATGCATAAATTACTCGGGTCGATTGTTTTTATTGGTATTGTTCAAATTTTGTATTTTCTGAGAGAGGCAAGACTGCACGATGCTTTAAGATTGCGTTATGAAAATTTTTGTAAGCAAATGTGGACACTTTTCAGATATAGATGGAGATATTATAAATTTATACCTATTCCATTTATTTTTTGTTTAAAAATGGCATGGATATATCTTACTTTACCTTTTGCATACCTTTTGTAGAATTATTGGGCAGCATATCAACGAAATCTTATATAACGAAATCTTCATTCAACACAGTTATTTATTTATATATATATATATATATATATATATATATATATATATATATATGTACGTAATATTGATTTTTTATTTAAAAAGAAAAATATCTTAAACATATGCGATATTATACTAATAAAATAAGCAAATCATTACAAATATAAAGTATGTACAAACAATAATATTTTTATAAATTTTCATATAATATTAATTTTTTGCAAATTCTTTGACTATATATAAATAATTATATACAATTTTATATACACAATCGTTTATAATACATTATTTTTATGGTGATATTTAATTTCGGTGCATTAAATAAAAATCGTAAATTATTTTATAAAATGTCAACGTGATTTATATAAATCTATTACAATATTAAACATTTGCAATTTTAATATAATTAAAATTCTTACGAGTTAAAACTACTTTCAGTGATATCTATTAATTATATATGGACATTGTATTTTCACTTTTTAATTAATAGCAATAAAAATATGGAAAGAATAATCTTGATTGTATACTCTTATTCTACCATTTTAGTTTAACAGATTTTTTTTTATAGAGCAAAGAGAGATTTATTAACCGAAAATTCAAAATATTTTTAATATTATATATACATTATAAGAAAAATACAAATGCGAAATAAGTTGTTTCAAAATTCCTAAGAAACTAAAACATTCTATGCATTATATGTATATGTATATATAACAGTATATGTACATGCGTAGTTAGTAAAAACATTCAAAAGTAAATTGGATTTATATTTCAAATTCTAGATAATATATTTAATTACATTAAAAATTGAGAGTTAATGTAAGAAAAATCATGATTTCGTTATTATTTCTTTACGATGAAAAAGTTGAGTTATTTATGATTTATAATATTTCTTCTTTCTATTTTTTTTCCTATTATCTACAGTATATTCGTATTTACTTCAATTCCAGTAAGATGTCTTTGACATGTTGAACAATGTTAAAGACAAATTTTTAAAAAATATGTTCGTTCTTTTTTTTTATTTTTGTAATAAATTATTCTTAAGATTATAAAACAACGATTTGGAAATTTCAAATCTTTTATAATTTATCTTTTATCAAAATCAATAGAAATAGTTTACGATTTTCATATTGGAATATTAGATTTAGTACAAATTAAGTCATAACATTTACATTGTTATTGGAATTTTTAATTAAATTGAGTTAGATGAATATATTAATTTACACATTTGTTTGCTTATATTATATTTTACATGTGAAATTATATTTGACACTAGTAATCTACGAATTATCAGTTAAATTCAGTATTATTTAATCATCACTTTTGGATTGCATTGTTAAAACACGCATTATATCACTAAAATCAAATGTAATTTAGAATATTAAATTCAATTGAGTTTCATAATAAAATATTTTCTTTTAAATTATTCAGACGTAGTATTTATATCTATTTATATGTTTATTTTAAAGGTTAATTAGTTTTCAATATTATTAAAATATATTTTATTTAACTTAGAGAAATAATTACACGAGAACATTCATTGTACAGTAAGCATTTCGTTGTAAATATAATATATAAAGAATTTCTGAATAATATATATTTCTTAGAATTTTTAAAAATATTAATGTTACGTTGATTGTTATATTAATAGTGTGTTTTAATTAATTGAAAATAATTTTAATGATAATAAATTTTATAACTAATTTTAGATGTTACGGTAGAGGAAAATCAAAAGATATTTTGTAAGAAAATATGCAATATTTCATAAGAGGAAGAAATTATGTTATCGATATTTTATATCGAGGTAATTTACTATTTTTATTTTTAAATAATGTTCTTATCTTTTCTATCATAAGAATATGATTGTGAAACTGTGGAGGAAAACATCTAAAAGTCTCCTTTTATTTTTCATAAATTTTGTTGTGAATATTACTTCAATATGATTTCAAAATAAATTATCTAATCAAATATAACTGTAGTCTAATATTAAATTGTATAATTTTACAAATTTGATGTTTATTCTGCTTATATTGTATTAGGTGTAATATATTGATTTAAATGCACCATGTTGCGGAAAATGTTAATATAGCGGAGTCCTTATGTCTTTTATTAGCACGAATGTTGCGTTTATATAAGAAAATGTGAATTGTTATTGCACGGTTAATAGTAGATTAACAATTAAATTAGATTAATTTACTAAAAGTGTATAATCAAATTTTTTAAAAGAGAAAAATGAATGCTCTTAATTTTTATTATAAGTTTTTTTTATTATATTATTTTATTACAAATAGAATAAATATATAATAATAGAAATTAATATAACATATCCATAACTATGATAAATATTTAAGTTTTTTTTTTTTTTTTTTATAAAATTGCACGTTAACGTTAATGTTTTCTTTATACTGTAAGAATATGATTGCAAAATTTAAAATTTCGTTTAAAAATGTATTTTTAGGTATAGGTAACATTAATTTATAATGACTGACGAGATATTTGACGAATTTACTGTACGTAAAGAACGATTTGAATATAATAATGAACATTTCGATTTCAAAAATCTGAGCAAATTCAATTAAATTTTAAAGAACAGATTTATTTATATGCGCACGAAGAATTTTATGAATTATGCAGCATAATTCGATATTGTTTATTATTTTTATATGTAAATTAGTTTCGTTTCTGCACGTATTGTTTTAACGCGATTATTTATTGTATTATAAATAATTCGTTGGGAATTATTTCAGAGCTTTATTATAATTTCATCTGACTTATTGCAAGAGAAAATAATCCAATTATTATTAACCTTATAATTTTTAAAAAGTCGTTTGAGTGTGTCTTTTCAATTTTCACTCGTGGCAAATAAGGCCGTTGAAATCTGATTTTCCCAATTACGTGAAGAACCGCCATGCAGTCAACTCTGAAAATACATCGCTTAAAACACTTATTCTGCATCAGCTGCAAAACGAAAATCAATGTTTTCGCGAAAAACTTTTCCGCCTCGTACAGTCTTATCTCCTTTGCCTGCGTGCAGGCTGAAAGTCCATTCTATTGGCGACGATCGCTTATGTTGAACGACACGAACTCAAGGATGAAATATCATTGGAAAATACAAATGAAAAACGGGGAAAAAGATGAACAGCAGTTGAGCGAAAAGTAAGTGAAAAGGAGAGCGAAGTAGTAAGATATATGACGTCGAGTTTTTACTTGAGATTCCGTATTGACTGATATTTCTCTCGATTTTATACAGTCGATTTTCATTATACGTAAGCGATAAGATTCTTAAGAAACGATAATATAAACGGAGTTTTACATATTTAACGGTCAACATTCCACATTTCAATAGCTCTATGTTAAGTTACGTATTGTTAAAATTGACGAAAACTCTGTTCCATTTATTTGTTTTGTTGCCTATTTCATCAGTTGATATTATAACCCAAATTTCTAGCTCGCAATCTATATAAAATAAAATGCCTGCATTAATTACAACTTGCTATACTTTTTCCGTTATTACTTTCTAGCTTTTTCTTAACCAAAATACTTAGATGATAAATGTAATTGGATTGCAGATCGAAATCCGTCCAGAATCATAATTTTTTAGTCGCCGTTTTCTCCTAGAAACCGATTTTTTTTTTTATAAAAATCTATGTCATATTGTTAAATTACGTCTGTATTTTTCACACTTATTAGTACTTTCTCTGCTCGCAGTAAAATAACTACATGCATTATCATTTTCATCGTGATCTAAATTTGATGTAGTAATCTTACAGCTTTACAGTACATAAATTCATATAAATAAACTCACAGCACACAAACAAAGAGTCTTCCTATAATTAGAACATCGCTGACTTTAACTTTACTACTTTTGCATTTGCAAAATTTTCGCACGAACTTACACACCCCAACGTGGCAATAGTTTTTTTTTTACAACGTCGGTAAGAGGAAGGGCAGAGGGGCCAGGATTGCCAACGTTATGCTCTCACTTCCTCTCTTCGATCTATCCTGGCGATAGTGGTTGTCATTCACGTACGTGGAGGTACGCGCGGAGGAAAAATTCTCTTGGATGTGATACGTAACGAGAGGATAACACATGTATCGGCAATCATTTGCAGTCACTCCAACAAGTGTGGCAATGAGTTCGACCATATTAGCAGACGTCGTTTCCCCATTGGTTCGCCTTTTTCTCTTTTATCTCCTCTCTGTTCTTTGCCCGTCGTATTATCGCGCGGAAAAAACGACAGTGAATATTGATAGCATACTTATACTCGCTATCGACGTCCTCCACACTTTCGATCCTGGAACATATAAAGTTAAAGAATTAGCATACACTCGTTCATAAATTTGTTCTCAATTGATAGGTTGAATCGATGAGATGATGAGTGTTACAATGTTTTGACGTTAGTAGCTTCTTTTGAATGGAGCAAGCGATGGCTAAATGTAAATGCCTTATTGATTTCATTTTTATTAAATAAAAGAATAATTTTTTAACGTATTAAAATAATTAATAATCTTGGTTATTTCGTTATGCTTAGATTATGCATTGCAATGAAGTGTTAATAAACAATTTACTTAAGAGGATTTCAAAAACTTATTTCTATTTACAAACAATCCAGCTACGAGGAAGGAATTACGCGGCGGATAAAATAAATTAATATATGGTATAAATCAATATGGTTTAAGTTTAAGTATAAAATAATATATCGCATTTTGGTTTTCGATTATGCTTATGTTTTCTTATGTGAATATCGACCCAAGAATCTCAACTTTTTCGTAAAACTTCTCAAAAAATTTTAAATATTTGGTTAAATACGAGAGAGAAAAATGAATAGTGACATTGAGAATAATTACAACTAATAAATGTTTTACTTACATTCTAGCGAGAGTATTATATTTGTTTCCACAATAGTAATATTTATTAATTAAATTGAGTTTCTGCTAATAATGATCATAACTACATTTAGACAGTTACACACTTGTCATTTATTTTTAATAATTTAAATTGGCAATTTTCATAGCTTAGATAGTCAGTAATAATCCAGTAGAATATAATTTGTTATTACTGCTTTATAAAACAGAAATTATAAAATATAGATAATATCTTTATTTTATGTTTATTGAACGCGTGTCTTACTTTGGACATTACTTCAATATTGCAAGCTGTATATATTTCTTCGATATCGAGTTAAGAATATGCAAATAAAAAAAGTATGCGATACAAAAAATATATAGAACAAAAATAAAAAAATTTAGCCTTATAAGGTTTGAAAGAGAAATCCGAAGAAATAAATGTAAGTATGGAGAATAAAATGGATACTTTGTGTAGGTGGAGAAAAACGTCACGTTAAACTTGATTAAATACTAACGATTAATTTTAAAATGTTTAAATTATCGACAATTAATTATAGCATTCTTAAATTTTTGATTGTAAGAACTCAAATTTTTGTATTACGTTAAATGAAATTAGCGTTGAGTCTACGTAGATTTAAGACTAAAATAGGGAACGAGAAAGAGAGGCAGAGAGGGCTGATAAATATAGACAGAAACATGGGAAAACTGTAGAATAAAGAGGAACGCGAAAATACGGGAGACAATAAACAGCAATAAAGGTAGACAGAAATAAAAATAGTGAAAAAAAAAAATAGGGTTTTGAAAATAGTGGTGAGAAGGAGAGACGAATATAAATAGTCGTGTTGTTGGATATTCATAAATACTTAGGAATAATAAATTGCAAGGCTTTCGTTTATAAAGATTAGAAAGTATGTGTAATCCGATTTTATTTAAGAATAAATAATAGATATGTAAAACACATTTGGCATTTAAATGCATGAAATTCAAAAGTGTATGAGGAAAGGCTTAACGTAATATTTGCATTAAAAATGTATTATAATAGCTAATGCAGGCAAATAAATAATTATTAATTATAAGTGATAAATAAAATGCAAGGACATTTAAGAGTTGAACGACTACTACTACAATCGATGCACATTAAAATATATATGAATCAACGTTGTATTTTAGTATTGAATTATATCGAATAATGACTATTTATCATATACAAAATAAATTAAACCCATTGTCCTAGTAGAACTAATATTAGTATGTTTCAAGCACCAAATAAACAGATAGCGAATAAACAAATAATACTTCGATAAACGAGATTTGGTCAAAAAAAGGGAAAAAGGTAGGCGGTCGGGGTAGGCGATCGAAAAAGTGTGAGCGGGAACAACGAGAAACAAAGCAAGACAGAAGCATCAATCGGACCTACCACGACAAGCCATGAAAATACATGTGAGCTGTGTGTCTCGGTTTTACTGTGAATTTTTTTTTATTGCGCTTTTTTCGTGTATACGTGCGTGTGTGTGTTTGGATTCGTGGGGTTTTCCGCAGCGCATAGCGTCTCGGCATTTGCATGCAAATATTTTTCAAAATAGACGGATTCCCTTATAAAATATGTGCGCCGAGAGCTTTTTACATTTATCACTCCATAAAAAAGATGTCGAATCGTACGTTTAATTTACACGTGATAGAATATTATAAAATACTTTATACTCTCTAATACGGTAATGTGGAAATATGAGTCAATGTGAGTGTATGATGAAGAAAGTGTTATGTTCGTTACATGACTAATGAAATGCCAATGAATATTAAGAAGCAAAGTTTATAAATGTATGTAGAATTATTTGTAGTACATTGTCACTTATTAATACGATAATTTTATAATGAAGTAATACAATCTAAATGTTTTTATATTACTACAAATATAAAAAATTACCTTCATTTATATTTTAAATTTAATGTAAGTATTGCTCTTCGTGTATAGATTTCTTTACTCCATCGGCATTAAAAATATTGTTTTCAATACTTTAAAGAGTTCTTTTTTATTTATAAAAAAGCATTGTACATTTAAGATAAATAATGTTAATTGCAATTACTTTCTTTTACTATGGGTTTAGTAATTGTTGATAAATATAATTTTGATATTGTGATTCAATTACTTATTTATTACTTGTATAATTTTAACCGAATAATAATAACAAATATTTTTTTATATTATAGTGCAAATAGTATCAATTAAATACAATATTTCTAATATATATATATATATATATATAAATATTGTAAATAAACTTAAAAGCAACGATAAAAAACAAATATGGGAAGAAAAAATAGTTAGTAAGAAAACAATATTTGAAAGAAATTTCTATCAGATCAAATGCAATTTAGTAAAGATTGTTTGTCAAGCCATATTTCAAATAATATGTTTCTCGTATAAAATGAAACCATGAACATTACATAAAAAATATAATAATTGCTTATTTTATATATTTAATAAACTTCAAAGGCAAATGACGTTCATTTACATTAGTTTTTATTTATTTAATACATATGTTTAATACATAATACGACTTATTGTATTTATTTGCTTGACCAAGCCTATTCATCATCAGAATAATAAAAAAAAACGAAATATCTGGTCAAAAATTTCGATTATATTAGAAAATAAATATTTTATTTCTAATTTTATTTATAAATAAACAAGATTATTTTACTTTGTATTTTACGAATGAAGTTTGAATTCGGCTTTATGGGGCATTTGTATTTAAATTAGTAATGCAAAAATTAATAAAATAAAATTATTTAAAACGATTAAACTAAGAATACATTCATTCAATTAACGCTATATTTTAATTTGAAAATATATTTTCTTTTGTAATTTATACAAATTTTAAAGAGTTAACAAAAGATGTACATGATTTACATAATACTTTTATGTGGTAATATACATATATACAAATACATATGTGAATTACACAATATATAATATAATATACATATATATACAAATACATATGTGAATTATACAATATATAATATAATATGCATATATACAAATACATATGTGAATTACACAATATATGATTGATAATTTGAAACATTCTCCCGAAAATGAAATATTAGATTCAATTCTATTCTACGTTCGATTATTGTTCTCCAACATTATGAATATGATTTTACATTGACAATTAAATATTAATAACGATTTCTCGAAGTAATACTAATTAGTCATAATATTTATAATATAATTTATAATTGAATAAATGGACACTGAACTGATATCAATTCAATAAAACTAAGCAGTTGTGAAATAGATTTTGAATTGCATTTTTATGAAGCTAAACGTGTATATGTAGTTGACAAGTGTAATATCGTTGAAATTTTTAAAATTCTTGATTTGAAAACTGAATAAGTGAGGTGGTATTTGCATACTTTGCATTACAAACAAAAACTTCAAACGCGTTTTTCTTAAAATATTTTTCTCTTCATTTTTGTAAAAAAACACGCGTCGTTACCAGAAGAAGCACCAAAAAATCTGCAACAACGTGCGTGTTTTTCTAAAAAATTCGCAACTGAATTTTTAAAGTGACATTTTCGAAATTTGACTTCTAGTGAAATTGTCGTTCTTAATGTTGTTTTAGAAATTTAATTTTCTTTTCTTTTCCTATAACTTTATTCACAAATTCATTATTGCAGAATGGAATGCTATAAAACACAATCTATTCATTATGGAATAATAGAAAATTTCATAACTGTAATATACAATAACATATATATATATATATATATATATATATATATATATATTGTACTATTTAACAGTTAATAATTATACAAATATTTACATCTAACCTTTACAATATTTGACAAGTAGAGTTGCGATTTCTAATACGCACACAGGCACAGATACAAGCGCACAAATACAAGCGCACAAATAAATAACAAGAAAGGATTTCCGGGCATTCTCAAAATTTTTGTTTTAATGCTTGCAATGTGAGCAGTAAGTCATAATGGATTATTTTCACGTTTAAAAGTAATCAGCATTGAATTAAATGTAAATTTGCGTACACGATGAGACTAGCAGATGCATCAATTCTCAAATCTCAAAATGAGAAGGCTAGGATTAAAAATTGAGCCGGACATTACGTTGCAAAACATAAGCAGAACAATGGGAAACTTTTTGGATGTTGAATGACTATCGAACAAACACTGAATCGTTCATCCGTAGATAGAACACGTATGTACGTATAGTAGATTAATGTAAAATGGCTGAACCGTGCATGTATAATTCGGTTAATTGAATAACTGGTTATCGAATAATTTTGTATTGTAATTAGTAAAATGATCGTTATAAGTAGTATCAGTATTTTGTCGGGATAATGCAATTTTCTGTCTTTTACAAGACCAACTGAAATGATTGTTCATTTTACGATACATTATAGACAATACGAAATCTTATATAAAGTAATAAAACTGAGTAATTGGCTACGCGGTAATTTCTCTCTTGCTCATGGATTTACGATCTCTCCACGGAGTCTGCGCCACCCAAAGGGTCTTGTGATACGTGTTTCGCATATGGTGCAACCGTTCCCACTTTATGGAAGGAGTGACGGGACAGCAGCAAGTGCAACTTACAGAGTGAGACGATGGAGAATAAAGTAGGGTTCAGCTGATCCAGATGGTGCAGAGGAGGAGGAGGAGAAGGAGGAGGAGGAAGGAGAAAATTCCGCGACCTCTCGTCAGGTGGTGGTGGCGCTGTCGTTCCTTTCATAGAACAAGTAAAAAATCGTCCTTATCCGAGCGACAAAACCTTTTTACCACCCTCGAGTTAACCAGGATAGTTCAACAGTCGACATTTCCAGGGTGACCAGCTAATCCGTGAAAGCCGTTCGTCAGCGGCGATTCAGCTCATCCTCTCGCCAATCTTATGGATTGCCAATTTTTCAAATCTGTTCGGCCAATTTACTTTAATATGCATAAAATTGAATATTTCACACAGCCAATCACAATTTTTTGATGAGTTAAAATTTGATTTACTAATTCGATTGAATGTTTGGATGATGTACATTTTGCTTTCAGCTTTATTATGTACAACTAACGCGCACTTTATGAACGGTAATATTTAATGCATTATAACTTTCCTTGTGTTTATCGATGCTGTCACTATTTACTGAATATTAATGTAACCAACAACTATACATGACTATAAGTCTAAGGAATAAGTATCGATGAAATCTTGCACGCATGCATTGTGCATGCATTGTTTGACTTAAAATGAGATAGTCTTGGTTAGAATATCGGCTTGGCAGCGTCGAGAAATATGCAATTTGATCTATTTCAATTAATTCTCGCGAAAAATGGTGCTTGAAAATGAAATCGCATTAAAAGGAAACAATTGAGAAAACTCGAGATCGTATTTAAATATCTTGGCGTTTATTCTACCGTTATGATGCTAATATGTTACTAATTGTTTAAGAATATTTTGCTAAATTGTAAATATGATGGGTTAGATAATGTGGGAAGGATATGTAGATTAGCATGATCGAGAAGTGAAATCATTATTTGCCAGCCGTGCTTAGTAAGCCGCCTTTTTCTTTCCATTTGAATTCCAGTTAAATTATTCAATTGATGGTTATAATATTTGATAATAATCGTGTAAAGTAGTTGGAAAAGTTCGTAAAATGGTACATCGTTCGTACCTCAGCAGATGCACAGAAGGACTTTTCGGGTTTGGATGTTCGGTTTTATCTTTAATGTTATTTTTTTATATGAGATCGATTCATAAAAGCTCGGGCCTATACTTTTTAAACTAATAATTATATATTATTGGTACGTAATAATTTCATTATTCAAGAGAATGCGTAATACTTGTTTAGATGCGCAATATTAGGGTTAGTTTTAGTATTTTATTCAATTCGTATAATAACTAAAGCCCTACTGATTTTCATAATATCAATTGTTTACAATACATATTTCTATTGATGGGATGCGTAGTTTTTCATAAAAATAGTGATTTTCTACTATTGAATTACATTTGAGAAATATAATTGATTTTCCAGTTTTGTTATTTATGAATTTGAAAATTATCAGTTTTAAATCTTCCAATAAAATCGTTATACGTGCCGCGGAATGCGCATTTTTTTTTTTTCACTTATAAAGGAGCCATGCGATTTATAAGCTGTGACAGCATTTTCATTTAAAACATTCGATTCTTTATAAAGGTGTATTGGTCTTATGATTTTATTAAGTTTTCATTAAATTTAAAAGTAAATTTAGTCCAGTTATATAGTAGACAGCTGTTTCCGTTATTCAAAATTTTAGAATGTCGAAAATTTACTGTAACTTTAATAATTGTACTAAATTTTTGGAAACTATTGAATTTTCTGTCTTCATAGGATAAATATATTTAAAGTTTTTGATAATACATATATATGAAAATATCAAAGTTACAAAATACAAAAACCTTCACGGTGAAATTAAATTAACTTTTTCTTTTGATATAACTGAAATACGTCATAAGTTAAGGCAAGTTTAAGTTATCTTAGCAGAATTGAACTTAATTAATTTAAAACATAATTTACATGACTAAAACTAAATTTAATTGGATACCTAAGGAATATTTTTCTACTTAAAATGTGAACTTTAAATAAGGAAAATTACTGGAATATTTAGTTCAACGGCACGAGCTTTTGTTTTAATAATAAAAATTTTTCAAATACTTAGTTACATTACTTACTTAAATAGAACTCTTTTGCATTTTTATACAAAATTACGAAGTAAGAATAGTAAAACTATGTAGAATGTTTGCTTGAGTTTATGACAAATGCAAAACTTGCGTAGGAAGTTTTACAATGAATTCAATGAAATACTTTGAATTTCAATACTTTGTAATGTAAAGTCAAATAAAATTATTTACATATAAAAAGTAGACTATTTATACTGTATACGAACGATAAATAACTTGATATAAAAATATATTTACAACAAGTTAGTGAGAAATTATGTTATTAATAAATAAATGTTTACCAAACTTCAGAATTATTTAGAATTTGAAATATTGGAAGTAATATTGCACTATTTTGATTCTTTTCGAAGATTTTTAAAACTTTTCGAAGATTTTTAAATTCAAGCATTTATATTTTTATTTTTCAGTAAGTACATTAACGAGTTAAAGATATTTCTAATTAGAATTATGATTTAATTATTTTAACGTTACATAATTGTCGTTATGCTTTTCCTTCTTTATTCAAATAATATCCACGATAAGCTTTGTTACATAATTGGATTGACAATATCTGGATAAATGCACGGCAGTATAATTTTTTATATTCTTACCGTTTATTCATTCTATTTCGACTGCTAAAATTTTCTAGATAATTTTATTCATTGTTTTAAGATTGGCTTTGTACAAGTTAGATATTCATATATTTTATTCAAGATTATTATAATTATGAATAATATTATATTTTAGGAGCTCTATATGAAAATTGCGCGTGAAAATTCAAATTGTAGTATTTCATTAATAATGAAAGGATATTGTCATTATGGTATTTTTTCGATATAATTTTATTTATTTCTACTTTATGTAGTTATAATAAAAATAGAAATTTGCATACCGCATAGTTTAAAATGTTTTAGTAGTAATTCTCATATTTGCATACTTAAAATATAATTCGAACCTGCCGGTAATTATGTTCAATTTTTTATGGATCTGGATGTAGTTAAAATTATTATTAGACCAAGGTAGTATCGTTGTTTTGTAAAGGGTACTCTTAAATGTACATATCAATAAATTAAAGTTCGCCATTACACGAATAGAGTGTTTTAAAATTCTTTTTTTACACTTTAGTGTAATCGATACGAAAAATTCTACAGGAACAAAAAATATTAATAAATGCCATATAAACTTTTATATACTTACCGCAATATTAAATTTTACTCTGCATTAGAACGCAGTTTTAATCAATAATAATTATTGCTAACAAACCAAGTAACGCATTGCCATTACCTTTTAAAATATAATTTGAACGATAGAGATTTTCAAGTTAATTAATATTTCATAGCTAAATGAAGTGAATGCCATTGAAATGATTTTACATTAGTGTAATAAATGTTCAATAAATGTCAATCCACGTTAAATACATTACGCTACTGTGTTGTGATATTAATTTAATAAGAATTTCAATATGCAGTCAATAATGTAGCCGAAAAGTTAATTTAACCCGTTGGAAATTCAGCTGATTGACCGTTGATACACGCTAATGTACGTTATTATAAATCTGCTTACTTGTTCGACACTCTTAAGTGGAAAATGGAGTTGTAGACTAAAATGAAATTCTCATGCATTAGCCAGCACAAGTGAAATGCAAAGCCGAAATTAGATCACCAGGCAATACGTTTTAGCATAATGAAAAGCATATTGTAAGACCGGCAGCATAACCGAGTGTGCACATACGCACCGACGCACGGCTCTTTTCGCCAACATAGAGGCAAATTAAGCGACCAGGAGGAAGATTTGCCCGCGTGACAAGTCGGTTAAGCCAGAAAGAAAAACAAGCCAGCACAAGGGAAAGTGATAAGTGCGTTAATGGCGTGATGCGATGGAACTTACCACTGGTAAGTTCGGTCCTCGTGTGACTCTGAGCTCTCGTCTCGCGACTTTCCATCGGTTGCTTTAGAAATCCCTCGACCCCTGCGATGCGACGCTCGTTACTTCGACTGTATACCGAGGAGATGGTTGCCAAACATTTGAGCTTCATGTCGCCCTGGCGGAAGTGCTTAGACCACGCGCGAAACTCCAGTCCGAGTTGCGCAGTCTCGAGGCCGTTCCCATCCACACTGATTATGCGAGGTCCTGTCAGGTACTGGATGTCGACCTGCCCGGCACATACAATGGGTTAATGCAGAGGAATTAGTTGCCAGGACTCGAGCATTTATCGCCACAAGTCTCCCGCACCATAGGCAATCATCGCGTTATACTTTATTAGGCAGAAAGATGACCATTTGTATGAATTATTAAAAGCGTATCTTGAGTTTGTTGTTAAATTTTTTCATTCTTTCTTTTTCATAATTCATGTCGTTCTAATAAGCATGTAAATACAGATAAATAGCGAGGGGTAAAATGTAAATATCGGCTCTTCTATTGTTGCAAAGGCTAATACTTTAAACGCGTATATCGTGTCTGACGAATCGATGTCGCAACAAAAAAAAAAAAAAAAAAAAAAAAAAAAAACAAAAATAACAAATGAAAATAATAAATGAATGAAAAAAAAAATCAGAGCGAGTGAAATATTATCAATAGGATCAATTGAAGCTGCATATTTATGTGCATAAATAATACAAATTTGAAACTATTTGTGAGCTTCCTCTTTGATAAAATGCTATATCACGAGCTACGAATAATTTTGCATGGCAGTCGAGTCTTTTGAGCTCCGTGTATGACATGATGGCGAAAATAAACATCATTTACCGAAGCTCGCAATTTATAGATACAATACCATTACGTGACTTGTACTTTTACAGAAGATGCATTAAGATGTTGAGGAATTTGTCTTCATTATATTTCTGCGTCGGAGACATTTTTTTCTGCATTGTCAATCAATAAGATATGTTAATTCAAAGTACTTTTAATTAACTTCGACTACATTTAATAATTTAATAAGACATTTCAAATAAGTAGTAGTCAATTGACAGAAGTTATTATTCTTATAGATGAATGTTTTTGTAATTAATGATACTTAATAAATAGCCACACTTAAATGAACGTTATTAATGATAAACAAAGATAGTGAATTAATAATTTTTTTCTCCGTTACTTAGAGAAAAGAAGTTTACTATTAGTATATTATCATATTATATTATATATTACAATATTATATCATATTATATTATATTATATTATATTATATTATATTATATCAATATCATATCAATATTATAATACTTTAATAACTTATAATATTTGAATGTGATTCATATTATCTAATAACATGAGCAACATATTTGAGAGAACATAGTTGAAAAACAAAAATAATTTATATTCTAAAAAGTTCATAAATATACTTCATTTGACTCCATATAAACAGGTTTATTTTTCAAAGGCATTTCTATTTAAGCATTATTATAATGGATTTCTTTAGAATATGCACATATTATATATATAAAATTTTATAAGAATTTTTTATAAGAATTTTATTTTAGCAGCGAAGATTATTTATCATCAGAATTTAATCAAAGTTTCTCAAATGATTTATTTTTCATGCTTATATGCATTTAAATAAGACAACGTTGGTAGATAATTTATTATCCTCAAGGTTTCTAAACCATTTCAAATAAATATAATTTGAGATTTATCGTTCGTGCTATTTGTAAATTAAAATACACTATTATTTAGATTATTGCGCAATACTAATATAGTTTTAATAGCTTGATATAAAAATATATTTTATATAATAAATATATATCGAGTAAACTGCTAAGAATGTCAAAATCTCTCTTAATTTAAATGTTTTTCGTAAATAAGACATCGTACAGCATATTAGGGACATCATAATTATAATTTAAAAGAATTAAATTTCACATCTAACAATTTTATCTACTGCATTAATTTAAGACTTTAGTTTTTATCATTATTCGATTATATTTATATGTTATTACGTTCGAAATTGCTAGAATATCCAAACAGTTTCACAACGGACTTTTAATTCCTCGAATTTTGTCGCGTAAACTTTCCGCCCCTCGCTTCCCCCTTCCTTCCCCTCGCTTCCCCCTACCTGCCCCCTTCCGTGCCAAGCTGGAGGCGCGACAATAAGGAGAAAAAGTCATGTATCGATAATAAGCAGAGGGAAGGGCGTAGAAAGAGACGAGACGACACTTCTCCTTCTTCGCGGACACTTGCACGGGAAGGCCCAGTCTACTTGAAAAACAACGACGAGCAATTAGTGAGATATAATTACAAAGTGATACAAAATGATTCATCTATATAATAAATGGCCTTGTCATTGATATTAATAATCTTTGGGCAAGGGAGTTTCTTTAAGTTCGTGGCTATTATTACCGGATCGCATATATCACCTTGAAAGCGAAACTCCAGTTATTCTTTTTACAACTCTCTACTCTCGACTCACATTCTTCTCCCGAAGACATAAAAAGAAATGCCTTGGAAATAAAGTCGAGCATAGCTCGCTTTCACCGAGGTGCAAGTTACAAGTGAGCTTAAAGGCAGACACAGTTATCTGCCGCTGGACGTATATACCTTTACGGCTGCCAGCTTTCGCTAAAAATCTGGGAATTGATGGAGAAGTGGGAAAGGAGAATCAAGAGCAGGAGCCCCCGCGTGTGCCAGGAAGGAAGGGTAAGCCCATCCAGAGGACGGGCCCTGGCACAAATTCTGCCTGGTCATACGTGGTGCAGTGCAGTGCTTCTGAGACGAGGAAAGTGGGCGGGAAAGCAGATGGGATGGAGCGGGGGAGATAAGGAAGTTATTCATGTGAGTTGGTGATGTTGGTGAGCGAAGTGGGGTGGGGTGGATCTATCTTAGGTTTTGGCTAATGAATGCGTGGTTCTGACGTAAGTTGTGCGAAGTGGTAGCAAATTGTCGTAACCATTCATGAATACATGAGAGCCAATGGGAAGTTTAATTCCATCTACAATGCTCGAAAGCAGTTTCACGTTCTGGCTAATAGTTTTTCAGCTTCGTAGTTAATTATGCCAAGGATTTGTAAGAATATCATTTGTGTTTATCGTAGGCTGTCTGGGAAACTATTTTTTCTGTTTGGTTTGGACATTTTAATAAGGTACGTAAATGAAAATCAATTGTAATCAATATTATCATGCGAATGGTATCACAGTACAACTGTGACTAATCAGCTAATAATTTTATTTGTAGTCAATATTATATGCTATTTTGTTTATATTGATTTCTTGCGTTAAGTGTATGCTTTGTAAAGTCTTATTTATTAGCGAATTTGGTATTTTATTTTATAAGCATTTCAAACAGTTTAAGAGAGACAGAGAAAGTCAAAGTTAAGGAAGAGAGATAGAAAGGGAAAAATTTCGTTATTTTTAAAAAATACAAGATAAATAGGTTGTGAAATAATTTTTTTTTTTTAATGTTACATGAATTGTGCTATATTATTTATTAAAACATTTTCTAGAAAGCATTTTTGAATATTTTTTCTTCTTTAAATATTATATTTAAGCCATTGATAAAATTTAATTGAATAAAATTTTCAAGACATAAAAATTATATTTTACCAACTATTATTGAAAATTGTAAAACTTGATTTTGTTTATTATTCTATGTGAAATTATACGATCACGTTTAAACAATAATTAAATTCCATCGTATTATAGTAGAATTTCTATTCATACGTTTTATTTAGGCACTTGATTCAAATAAATTTTATTTTAAAAAGTAATTTTCATTATAATTACAAATGAGTGAATGAAATAGATATAAATAATCTAATGCACATATAAACCAATTAAATTTTAATAAAATATAAAGCACTTTATTATTGTGTAATATATAAAGAAATTAATTTTTTTAATAATGATTTATAGATATTGTTTCTGTATTATTAAATTAATGAATAATTTGAAAAATTTTTTGAATATCACTATCTCAGTAATATTTAAAATATAAGATATTAAATTTATATTTCTAATAATTAATTGAATTTCTTAAGTAAAGAATGTAAGATATTTTCAAATAAATCTTATTTATTCAAAGTCATTTAACAAAGGTATGCTTCAATTTTCAAATAATTTATTTAAATTTTATATTTATTTATCTTTTTAAAAAAAAAAAAAACGTTAATATCTTTTTAATATTATATTATGGGCTGAAAATATTTGTATAATGCATTGAATTTTTGTAATTAGTGAAATGTCTGTAAATGATTATTATTAATTAAAAAAGCATAAAAATATTTACAGGCTTATTTGGAAGCATATAAAATATATTTATTTATTTTACAGAAGATTTAATTTCAACATATAGTATAAGTTAACTAATAATTTTAAAAAGTCGATTCCCTCGAAAAGTAAATTATTACAATAATTACAATAGCTAGACTGAACTTAAGAAACATTTTACTTAACAGAATCATAATAAATGCTAACATAATATTAACATAATATAAAATTTAATGTAAACGAAGCAAATAGTTAAGTAATAGTTTATACATTAGATAGTTTTTAAAGGCATGAAAAGTGGATTTCCATACTGATGATGAAAATATGCGTCTTCAAAAAGAGTTTAAATTATTTAGGATATAACGTTGAGGAAGATGCTAAAACGAGAACAGTTAAAAGACTAATAAAATAAAAGTCAAGTAAAAGCAATAAAATAAAAAATATGTTTGTATGTACAGCAGCTGAGTTAAATTTTAGCAAATAAATATGGAAAGAAAATCCTACGTTTCACCATTAGAATGTTTATGATAAATGTAGAGTACCTAGAGAATCAAGCAGATCGGAAGTAAATATTTAAGTAGTTTTCAGTTTAAAAAAATCTATAATTACAAGAGCATCGTTAATTAAATAATAAGAGGACTGCTTTTGTTTTTGGTCTTTCAAGTGACATTTTTTGTTAAAATAATTTACCTCAAGTTTCAGTTAATAGTTGAAGTTTTTACATTAAATCATATTAGTTTCAGAGCTCTTCGCAATCACTGCATTGTAGGGAAACCGAAAAGTGACGAAATGTCAAGTAAATGTAATCATGGTAGATATGGAAGCACAATAGCAGAATTACGTGTCAAGGCTTTTGTAACAATTTTTATTAAAAATATTACAAATTAATTAAAGATTCTTCCACAAAACGAATTGATGACAGTTGAATAATAGTACATATAATAGAAAGTGTTATAAATTTGCAGGTTATTTTCATGTTACTATGTTTTATGATATACATACAGTGTTATTCATGTATTGTACAAAATATTATATTTATACATATATAATATATTATTTTTCCTGGACTATTTATAAATGAAAAATTAATATTTACGTGTTCGATTAATTTTGGACGTTTTTAAATTATGAACTCAAGTAAATGATAAACAGCATTATCTCCAACAAATTCAGCTTACTTTGTCTATAAATATTAATCAACGATTTACGATTTTGAGTGCATTCGAGGTGTTTCATATCATCAGCAAGAATAGATTTATAATAAAAAAAATTTCAGCGGGTGATTAATGTGAATATTTATGAATTTAATTATTACTGCCATAAGAAAATATTTACGCTCAACGCAGAAATCTCAAGAAGTTAGTTTGGAGAATAAATCTGATCGTCTCAGGTTTTATATCCGTTTATTAAATATTGAAATTTTTAGGAAATCTTAGATTAGTAACAATTCTTAAATATAAAATTGCTACTAACTACTGAAATTGCGTTTAACGGATCAACCCATTTAATAATAAAAGACGAGGAAATATTACTGATATAAATTTATCACGCATATATTAGTTAATTTGATCATTTATAAACTTCACGAGGAATTAATAAATTCACGCGAATAATTAAATTCATGCGAATAATAAAATAATTTATGTTATACGAAAATTTAATTTGAGGAAAAATTGATATTTCTTTCTGGAAAAAAGCATATCGATATTTTTATCATATATCTCCATTGTTCATCTAAAAGCATCGAAGCCGAGCACTGCGTCAATTCTATCAAAAAATTTCATCCTGCTTTTTTCCATTGCAGATGGCCGCAGGGAGGGAAAACCCGTATAGGAAACCTCATTTGCAGAATTAAAGGTCTTGTCGTAACGCCTCCGTGAAGCATCTCATATTATTGCATCCGTACTCGTGAGCTTAAAAAATATCTGTATATTCTTTATTATTTCTGTGCGGGATAAAATTCTCATCTTGAGAGAGGTTTTTCTATATAATTTACCGGGCAATTCATATAATTTTGTTCTGTTGCGCGAATTGACATTTTTATAAGTATATGCTTTAGAATATATGTGATGGAAGTGAATCGATTACTTTCTTTTATCGAAATTGTTTAACGGCTACAGATTACAAAGTAATATATATTTAGTTTTTGTAATAATTGTCATAATTGTCATTCATAAAGATTACAATTATTTAGAAATAGGTTTTTGTTAGTAATTTTTTATATCAATAAGTATATGGAATCAAATGAATAATAAGATTAACATGAGTAAATTTTACATTACTAAGTAGTAAATGGTGAAGTTTTGAAAATGCATTTCAAAGAAAAATGAAAACTTTCAATTGAAACTTAAAACTTTTGTTTATTATTGTTCCGGAACTAACCCGAGTGTGAACTCTCGCCAAGGTGGTGTGGGGGAGGAGGGAGATAGTGAAAGGGGAGGGATAGATAGCAGGATAGAAAGAAATGAAGACGAAGATGTCGTATGTAACACAAAATTATCTCCATTGATAATATATATGGAAAAATATAATGCTTCTGTCTAACATTATATATTCTATCGGAATTTTCTGTGCTTTATTTTAGGAATGATA
>JAPYYT010001309.1:0-28770 GCA_030522565.1 Ceratosolen corneri
GGATGCGGGGAAAGGCGCACGGGGGCGGGACGGAGGCCTGGAGTTGGCCGGGTGGCAGGACGGGTGTCGATCGTTCGGCTCTTTCTGTTGCTCGATTGCTGATGGGATCGACTTGAATCGCGGCCCCTACGGGGAACCGCGTGAGCGAGCTCCGAGCCCAACTAGTTTACCAGCACTAGCCTCCCGAGACTATTTTCACCATTAATTTGGTTATGGCCGCTCTACGACCGTTTTACGATCGTTTCTCTTCTGCGCCTCCTCCTCCCCCTCATCCTCCTCTTCCATATGGCTTGGAAGTCAAGGGCGCCTCAAAGGATGTTACTTTGTGAGCTATTGTGATGAATGTCCATTGACCGGTTAGAGGGCTCGACTGGTTTTGAAGGTTTAGTCAAGGAATCGCTCCGTTTAGTGCTTTAATCGATGGCTGCACGATTTTAAATGTACATTCCAGAAGTTTGGGAGGCCAATTGGGAGGCCAATTTGAAATACATTGTTGGATAGAAAGTTGAGGATAGGGAGGCTCGAGGAGCTCGTATGTACAGTTAATCCGTACATAAAGTTTCAAATGTTATTGCCTGCGAAATCGAAGAAGAACTTTCACGGATGATTTGATGTGTCGATTAAGATGTTGTATGCCTACAGCAATGAGGCAGAAATCCGACATAAAGGTATCGGCGTTGTTTAAATAGTTTGATAAATTTAATGAGGATTTAAGTAGGTGTGCTGTTTGCCATTGTGAGAGAGAGAGAAAATTGCCAAAATGCCGTTTTGGTCTGTGCCGCCAGCTCTTTAATGTTAGGCAAATATTTCGCGTCGGTTAAATCCAAGTAGATGAAGTACACGCTTAATTATTTCTGCCTGATAATCAATATTCGCAAATGCGGTCCGTGTGTGCAAACTAGTTTCTTAGTTGTAAGCGACCGATTGGATTTTTGTATTAAAACAAGTTTCGTTTCATCCAACGGTTCATAATGATCAGTTTCATCATTTGATTTGTAAGATTTCAGATAGAAAGAAATGCTTAGGAAATGCATAAAAGCATTGCTTCCGCTGGCGACTTATTAAATAATCACCAATAGAATTTGAATTTCCTTGGTGATTATAATTATTATTATTGTCAATTGTAGCGTGACACATTGCAATTACGCGTGCATTGCGTTCCAAATACATTGAAATTTCAGTGTTGGATGGAGTTTCTTTTATTTTGTATTATTGTCTTTTGCTATATTAGACTTTATCTGGATTGTATTTAAATTTATCCTTTCTCTTGATCTTAACTTTGTCCTTAAAATAATTTCGTATTCTGCTAGTTTATAGCGCAAAATTTACAAAATGTTTATAAAAGATTAATAGAGAGTTTAACGAGAAATCTTTTTCACGAGGTATAATCAATTTAACTGGATTTTTTAATTTAATTATTGCCTAGATATGTAAAATTGTTGATTAGTAATATTATTATGTACTAACATGCATTCAATAAAAGCAGAAGAGAATTAATGATTTCGAATGACTTAAAAAATTATCTATTAATTATATGAATCAAACTAAAATCAAAATAAATATACTTTTTACTTTACGGAATGCTTTATTCTACTATAACAAGATTAATTAATTGTAATGTAAACGAAACATACATAAAACGTTCGCAATGCAACGGTAAAGTTCGAGAAATATTATTTAGATTGTGATTTCATTCTAATATGTTACGATTATTCACATGTATATTAAATATACACATTTATACTTATAAAAATCACATAGGCTTTATTGGCAAAAACATGAATTTTTCCTTTTACAAGTATTAACAATAAGGTGTAGTTGTACAATGTAAACGTTTCTTTGTTTATTTTAATTTTAATTTATAAAACAGTTACTTAAATAGACTATGTGAAAAATATTGCATAGAGACAGCTAACGAAAAAAAACTGCAGGGGTGTACAGAATTATACATCATCTCAATAATATTATTAATTATATTGAAAATAATCCTCGTTTAAAAAAGCATTATTTTCATTGAAAAATGTTACCGTTAAACTAAATAAAAATACCGACAATCAATGCTGCGGATGCACAAATTGGAAAATTCCAGCCTACAAATACATCATGTAACAATTTTTCGTATCATGAATACGTTCTTCTTCTCTTCCACGTGATTAACATATTCGGTAATTTTTGTTTAACATCTTATATGGTTAAAAATGTTTGCTCTTTTGCAGTTTTCTTTATGTTTACAAAAAGATAATAGTTATGAAATGATTATTTGACTATATGATTCCTTGGACAAATTAAGAATATAATACTCATCATATTTTACTTACTTTTATCAAATATTACCCGACAATCATGTATTCTTTAACTACACTTTGATACAACTTTTGGTCATTATTAAAAAATGATGAAGAAAATAAAGAAAAATTTACATTATAGAAATTCTTTGATAGTTTAACATTTTTATTTGATCAATAGGATCTACGTTTCAATATTTTTTTATAATCATTTATAGATATATATATTTTTTTTTATTTATTATTATCGTTTATTATTTATATATGTTATTATGTATTATTATGTATTATTGTTATTATTATTATTATGTATACGTGCGTGAGTGTACGAGTGTCCTATCTCGTGCAAAGTATCAATACGATAAATGTGATGCATTATATTATAGTTATTAATAAATTGTTATTATAACTTTATATTGAATCGTAAGGCTCCGTCTGGTATATACCGTGTCTGATAAGTACATAACTACTTGCTCGTATACATATAGACAATTACAACAATTTAATAGAGACTAAGAATAGAGAGTGAGGATTGGACATTGGAGGATTTTAATTAACGTAAATATAAAATGCAAATTGCCATACATTTCGTCAAATAATATTCTTTATGTAAAGTAACTATTTTCAGACCTCGAAGGAATAAACTTAGCTTAATACCAATTGAAATTTTGAGTAAGTAAATTGGGAAATTTTAACTTTCACGACAGTAATATTCACGTATTGAAAAATACTATTCCAGGTGGGTTATTCTAGAATAAGAACAATTACTGGCAAATGAGCCACATTATACACATTTCTGTTTAAAAAATATAAGCTATTATAAAACAATCGATTGCACTTAGGAAAAGAGATGTAATGGTAAAATTATATATTCCAGTAATCTGTAATTTCAATTCAACAAATAGCGTTTTTAGAGTTTAAAATCACCATCGTGAATGCCTATTTATATATAATTATATATTATTAATATGCCTTATGCTACTATGTACATAGCATTATTAAAATAAAGGAAATAAAGTAAAAACTAAAATTTAATTTATGAAATAAGATGATTTGCAATAGGCTCGATTTTTATGGTACATTGTTAAGATAATTTTAGGTGATTTTATTCAAAAAATTTGGAAACAACAACAATTATTCAATTAATCAAAATAAATAAATTTAACGAATAAATAACTTTGATATTAAATTTCGATTATAATCAATTTTTCTTAGCATCCGCCATCAACATGGCATCACAATTTAAAAATAGACAACACTAAATCCATATAAGGAACACATATGATTTGAAAAATGTTTATACAAAACGCAAAGTAGGTCAACTGATAAATTCATTTTCTAATCGATCCAAAATATGAAATTCAAATTTTATTCTGAATTCAACGAGAAAAAGTTCAAGGTTCAAGTGAAATCGAACCCACAATGTCCTGATTACGCAATAGTCACCTTGACATTTCACCATGAAACTACAAGTATAGAATATTTGTTATTTTTCAGTTTTTTTATTTACAATACCTACCATTTAATTCTATTTCTCTTTAATATATCAACAAAGTTCTGATATTGAATTAACAGGTAAATATCTTCTTATACAATTAATATATGTTATGTAATGTTACGTAATTATAATTTGAGCAAAAGTATTAAATATATCCACATTGAAAACAAAGTTATTAATATGGAAAAGTATTATCGTATTAAGTGGTGAAAAATAAAATAAAAACCGTAAATAATTGGACAGATTTAAATAAAAACCGATACATCGGATCAATTATTTCTATAATAAAAAAATAAAAAATGCTAAATTATAACAATGTACAATAGTGACAGTTTTTAAATATCCAGCCAACACTTACAAAAAATTTCATATGTGGATGGGCCACCCAACATATATGCGCGCGCACACACACGCGCGCACACACTCACATAGATTTTATGCGGTATCCTATACTCTACTATTCGAGTGAAAAATGAAAATATCCTATATCCTGTACGTGCTCATGATTTGCTAATCAGAAGTGTCTATAACTGTTTCGAATAAAAAGAATTGCATGTACCTTCTTACTCAATCTTTTATTTTAATTATTTTGTGGTAATCCGATCAAGATTCTAAGCTGCCATCTCTACTTTATTTGTGCTTTGATATCTTTGCTTTCCTTTCCAACTGTAATCCTTCGATTCTTTTCTAATAATTCCATATATTTATTCTATAATTTCTAGTATGTGTTTCTCGGCTCTCTCCAAGTAATTAACAAAATTATTCACGTAACAATATGAGTTGAGACTGCTTGTAATTAGAGTTACTATTTGTAACGATATTTTTACAATATGCATAACAACGAGTAAATATAAAAATAAATTGTATTATCATATTTTTTGCGATTAATTAGCAAAAGTCATATCTCGAAAAATTATCAAATGTGAATATTTTTATTTTTTATTTTTTAAACAAAGACCAATGAATGAATATGATTACAGGATAATTGCTTCTAACCTGTTTTAATATTTTTATTAATTATAAATACCCTGCGTAATAATATTTGTTAATAACATTTGACAGCATTTCTCTTACGTAAACAAATAGGATTAAATATTTTTCCAAATTTTAATGTAAAAATCTTGGATATTCTTTTAAGGTTCGAATATAAACTACATGTTGATATTGATTAATTAAAATGTTTTCATTCGTATTTGAGTTAATACCATTTTAAAATCTGAATAAAATATAATTCACTTTCTTTTCTTTTTTTTTTTTTCTGAAAACAACCTTAAATATAGTCTTTTATAAAAAATTCTTTTTCTTTTTACATATGAAAACTTGAAAAACAATCGACAAAAATATAAAAAAATATGTCATAATTTTCGTATTAAATCAAAAGATAAAATGACTCCTTTATAATGAGTTGTAACAAAATTGAAAAAAATACTTAAATGTCGCTATTAGAAATTATTTAATCTGCTTAAGAACTAAAAATAAATTTAAAACTATTATTGAATATGCCGGTAATTTATAATTTCTATCGTAGAATAAAAAAGAAAAACAAATGAAAAAATTGTTGAATTTATTTGTACACATTAGTTAATAAATATAATCCCAGTTTACAAGTATAAAACATTATATACAATTAGTTAATTAGACTGAAAAATTAACAGTACTATTAGCAACAAATAGTTAATTACCATTGAGAAATATCATAAGTCATTAATTTAATGCCTGCAATACATTTCAAATAACAGTTAACTTTTTCATTTATTTAAAACTTCTAGTCATTGCAGTGTAAGACGTGTCATTACAGCAGAGCTGTACATTCGCAATTCATGTAAAGTAAACGATCTATGTTACAAGTTATTATTATATTTTAATTAACAACTTAAATTCTTACGAAGTTATTCAGAAAATAAGAGCCCAGATTTATTGAAATTCACATTTATTGTAAAACCTATACTTTTCCAAGAGAGTATATTATAAAACAATTTGATAAACAATGCAATCGCGTACATTGAATGCAGAAGCATAAAAAAATACTTCGCAATAATAAAAAAAGACACGCATTAAAAATGTAATCCAAAATTGTCTGCCCAATAAAGACAAAAGCTCGACTGCCTTCGGTAAAAATTTTCTCTTGGAAAACATAATCCGTTATTAGCCGCAGCTCTCTCAGCTAAGTGTGTGTGCGTGCGTGCGTGCGTGCTTGTGAGTGCGCGCGCGTGTGTGTGGGCAAGGTGGTCAACAATGTTGGGCGTTGCTTAGAGATACGCTCGCTTTAGGTTGAATAACTTGGGCTTAGCTACTTATTTCTTATGTATGCTCGATCATTCTTATCCAATTCTATGGCAAATTATTGATAATATTTAAGCGATTACCACGCATATGACAATTTTCGCGAATTGGCTGCCGCTCGATTATTTCGATCTCCTCATGAACGATGCAATACCTCTGATTAGGTATTTAATATTTCTTCAAATTGATGTGAATTCACTCGGATTGATGTGAATTATCAGACTGATCTTCAACTGTGATAAATACAATGAATCAACTCAATCATAAATCTTAATTATAATTGCGCATTCTATATTATCATTATAATGTATCGAAGTATTTGTTATTCAATTTGAAAGTCAAATATTATTTAGCTCATTGTATTCAAGCAAAGTAAACGAATTTTTCGGAATTAATATTCTTTAAAAAAATGTATGCTTGCGCTGTTGTAATTTTTCAAATGAATATTAAAAAAAATGTAATCAGAATTATACTTTCGAATTCTAATGTTAATTCTCTAAAAGAATAATGTACACCTACGTGGTATACAAATTTTCTACGCCCTTATGTATTAATACATAATAAAAGTATATCACACGATCAATAACGTGAAAAGTGTCTAAGAAATTCATAATCTCATTATTACTTTAAATTAGTCCATATAACGAGAATAGAAAAAACAATAAATAATATATCATTCGTTTCATAAGTAATAAGTATCGCTTGCAATTTACAAAAATTTATACGAATTATAAAATTTATTTACAAGCACTTATTAACGAAAAATAAGAGGTTTATTAAATTATTAACTTATTGTGCAGCAATAATAGCCTTTCGACAATAGTAATATAATTCGTGCATATATATGCACGATTATATTATAAATAATTGGCGTATTTATATTATAAATAATTGGCGAAAGTAAATTAAACGAATTCGAGTTGATTTTTCTTTCATAAATAATTAAGTACTTTAAAATGTAAATGCTGGTAATGTAATAAAATAGAGAATAACGAGGTTGATCGTCGTAATATCGTAATAGAATCGTAATAATTATTGCAAAATAGTATCTTACAGCCCACGATACACGAGTTAACAAACAAAACACTCAGCGCAATTCTGAGAAAATTATATTATTTTAACTTTATGTCGTTCATTCTTATCCATTGTTCAAAGTAAAGTGAGTTATTAAAATGTACTTACTGTCATGAAGTTATCCACTATAGCTGTGCAAAATAAGGTACATATCCAATTATTTCATATTATATGCAAATTTTCATTTTTCAACGCACGTACACACGGACGTAAATTTTGCGATGAATGCAATCGTTGAAAAAACGGTAACATTACAAAAAATTCTATTAAAACGACTATATTTATTTTATACATATAAGACGTCTGTATTCAGTCCTTTTAATTGATTAAAAAATTTTCTTTTTATTATAAAACATTATAGTTCTTGTTAATAATATTATCGAGGCTTGAGTGCAATGAATTAAATTATTTTGTATGTTACTTATACACAAATTAAGACAATTTAATATTGTGAAGGTAAGGAAATGGCAATTCTTTTCAAAAGTACATCTACTAGGACACTATTAAACTCACATACTATAAATAAAAATATTGTTATACGAAAGTAATGGTAATATACTAATACTTATTAATAATTATTGTTTTTAATGTATTTAAGTATCGAGGAATAAGAATATAATTGGTACATTGAAATTCGAATCTCATTGTTTCTAAAATTAAAATAAGCCAATACTTCCTTTAAGTTTCATTTTTAAATTTACTTTTCGTTACTAAATTTGAGCAATGATGGCGTGAATCATTATATTAAATTATATTTAGAATTTGTAATACGTTATTATAATAAAGTAATAAGATTATAATATTTTATTAATTGTAAGTAATATTTTCATTTGACTTTGAAAAAATTATATTTTTCTTCCAGTTAATTTACTTAGTATTAGTATTTTCGTACATCTTCTATTCATAAAAAATGACAATGGATTTTAAAAGACCATATCATTTAAAATAATCTTTGTTAATTTTCCTTAAAAATTTGCTCTAATATTATTGTGAAAATTACATTTACATCTAAATCAATTAATTCCTGAATTATGCATATTATGAAGAATAATAGAGTACATTTTTCTAAAACATATTCCTAAATTTATCTATATTACCACGATAAATAAACTATTAAAATTTTAGTCAGTTCAATAAATAATTTCAAAAATTCAATAAATTTAATCATTTTATTTTATATATTTTATATAAAATTCATCATTTTAGTACTTTTTTATATAAATAATATTTCCATACAAATCTAGTATTTTTTCTTAAATGATGACATTAATGAATATATTTTTATAAAAAAATATATAGATATAGATATATATTGGTATATCATTGTGAGAGATATATATCAAATAGATATATTAATGTATGAAAATTATAGTACTATTACGAGAAATATGTTTTGAATATATATTTTTTAATTTATATATATATATAGAGAGAGAGAGTACAAATATTTTACTTGAACAAATGCCAAAAATACAAATTTACTTATTAAAATATTTCTATCTAGAAGCATAAATTTTCAAAAAAGTAAATAATTTTGTTTGACAATATATTTCTTTAATTTATTAATTATTATCATGGTAATGATAACTTAATTAGATTATTGATCATTAATATCTAATATTTTGTATAATAAATCAAAATTCTCTATTGTTCACTGAGATTAAGACGTTAAATATTTTTCTGTTTGACTTGAAACTCAAACATTTCCAGTACTATTTTACCTATTGAATCATTCAAAATTATAAATTGTTTGATTATTTGATTGTCGTACGATAATTTATACTATAATCAATCATTTTAATTTATGTGATAATTAAAAATTAAGAATTAGAGCTCTTTTTACATTCTCTGATATATTGCGTAAACTAACATTTTCTTGTGTTTTTTTATATTATAAATTTAATTTTTTTAAAGTCTATCTTTGTTAAACAAGTATGAATTTCTAGTAAATGCAAGTGCAGCAACAAAGAATATATCAAATGAAATTATACAGTTAATCCCAATATAAATTGTAACAAAGAAATGGCAAAGATTTATAGAAAAAAAAAAAAAAAAAAACTACAGCTATATAGTACTACATTAGATATACATTGCATACATACATACGTATACATCACACAGTAACTAATATATATAATACAGTACTTCTACGCAAGCAATTATTGAATTAGAAAATGAAATAAGAAAAACAACAAAGCAATGTAATAAAACAGTAATCTATTTTACGGTTGAAATTAAAATTACAATTTGTATGACATTATTTAGCAAATTGACGATTCATCTTGCTCTGATTAAACGAACCAATCGCAACAGGATGGTCCCCGACAACCCAAAAGCATCTTGTTGTCTTGTTGGTCGATGCCTTTGATTTATCCTTCATTCGTGAAACAAGGCGAAGTGTGCAAAACGATTTGGTATATTTTTGACGTTGAAAATCAATTCACACACATATATATATGTATATATGTATATGTATATATATATATATATATATATATATATATATATAGTTTTTTTTTCGTGTCGTGGATTGCTTCATTCTTCCGTATAATCTCATGCAATAATATATAATATTAGGAGATGCAACTTTAACTCTATAAAATAATATTTTGGCAAATAAATTTCAAAATTCGTTCGTAATTTCGATTTCACTTGAATTCGCTCTAAACGCTGAATCAAACATTTGTATAAATATATAATTACAAAGATAAAATTACAAATACAAAGTACATAAAAATGCAATGTCTTTTTAGCCACATTTTTTTTTTCAATCCTTATTACGCGATATAATTATATTTATGCATTATAATTATGCAAAATAATCCAGTATAAACTAAAATAAAAAATAAAAATTGTCGCGCGTCGCGTGGCGGAAGTATAATAGCTCGGCTTTTTCTTACAAATGCGTACAGCAAGCAAACGCCAACTTTCATCGACACGCCGCGAATTTTACATGATTAAAATGTAGAGCCTTAAGAGGACTTTTCGGATTAACATCATTAATGACTATTTTCCTCTTACGCAATTCTTTACTGCCTAAATGTACGAGATTTATAAATATAGTAATGGAGCCTCATTTTTCATGGGTTCATGATGACAATAAGCATCAGCTAATAAGATCAATTGCAAACGAACCTCAAATGGTCTCTTCATCATTATTAACTCTTTAAGTCCTCGTCGTCATGTTGTTTCTCGTGCGGGCCATTCAAATCTTGCTCCACGTAATAAATGAACGTTTCTTTCGCCCTTTTAAAACACACATTCCACGTGGTTACTCGTATTTATATTTGTACAGATATGTCAAGGTAATAAACACCATAAACACATTACTTTATTATATCCATTGCGCATTCACGCAGACAATTTTTTCCAAATCTCATCTCTAGCTCCGTGCCCGGAAGTGCCGCGAATCGGCATTCGAAAGGAAAGGCCTTTCAAGCGATGATTTCAATTTTTAAAAAAGGACCTCTCAACTGCCCCTCAACACCATGCAAGGAGCAACTCGCACAGACCATACCCTCGGAATAAGACGAGTGGCGAAGCGCGTACTGGCTCGGTAAATAGATAGTAGCCAGCCTACAAGTGCTTAAGACCACTGAAACGCTATTATAATAACACATAGACAGTTACGAGTGCTCTTGTTGGAATAGATAGATTACAGGATTAACTATGCCAAACAAGACTTGGCAAACTTATTATATTGCTTTGCCTTCGTCAAGCTTTTCAACAAATGTACAATCTCTACGATGAACTGGTGAACGTAGATTAGTTAAGTATAAATCGAGCACCTAATAAAAAAAGTGACATAATCAGCGAGGAGCAACGGAAAAGGATGTAAAAATTAATTTTGCTCGGCTTGGGGCTGAGAAATTTTTAAGGAAACGATCGTCGCTTATTCAATTATCTTAGGAGTTTATTCTACCAGAATGTGAACAAATTGCATTATCTACAACAAATTTTATTTATTTATATACATTCGAATAGCCTACCAAATCACTATATCCTATAGTTTCATAGCTTTATGAATATTCTGCTGTATTTAAAAATACACACACACACACATACACACATACATATGTATATATGTATATGCATATATGTATACATATATATATATAGGTATATATATTGTTTTTTTTTTTTTTATACTTTTGTACTTTGAGATGAAAATTTTTTAGTGACGCTCTTTAAGCAATTTATCGATTTTAATTTCGTAATGCAAAAATATCTAACGAGTGGAAATACAAGGCTGAAGTTTTAATTTAATCGCGCTAAATAAATGAGAAATAGTTGCGCAAAGCACTCACTGTATTTTTGTAGGAAAAAAACTATCTGTTTTTTTTCTCTTGCTTTGAGCAATGAAAAAATAAAAATAAAAAAAATAAAAAAATAAAACAAGCTCGATGTTTCGATATAAACGTATAACACGCTCGACCTAGACTTAATATCTTTATATTCGTAAGCAGCGGAATCACTGTTTCACTGTTCGGGGTAGGCAACAGTATAGCGTGAGCGAAACTATTGTGAAAAATACATTTCGAACAATAATGCTAATATTAAAGATATATTCATTTCTATTTCAATTATTTAAAAATACGCTTCTTGCTAAAAATTTGCAAATAGCGGTGATCGTTAAAATGACCTACACCTAGTTTGCTTTCAATTTTTATAGTAAAAATCTTTCGCTAAAATAAATGATTGTGCAATATCATTGTGTACGTAAAATACAACAACGACGATAACAACAACAAAAAAAAAAAAAAGAAGAAGTGCAACAATGTATACATAACTTCCGATCGAATACTCGTTTTCCAGCGATAGTTTTGCTCGCGATCCACCTATAATATACAGAATCCTACCATCTGCTAGCAAGGCAATTAGAAATTACTCTTAAAATTACTTATTATGCATATTAAGACGATTAGACACCAAAGTCGCTTCTTTACTTTTTTAAAAATTATCAAGTATCGGCATGCGTCGTGAGCGGATAACGGCGTATCCGATGACACTCAACTTTTTCTCTTCGCAATCTTGTATATGGCAGCCAGAATAAACAAACGAAAGATAACAATAATATTAAAAGTAAGATTAATAAAAATAAAAAATAAAGTATTAAAATAAAGTAAACAGTACCGCGCCTGCACTTTGCAATGATCACTAGATCCACATTTATAGATCTCATGGTACTCTTTCTGTTTAAATATCACAAACTTGGCAGTGTCGAGTGTAAAGTAACATCGACGCCAACCCTCTCTCTCCCCCCTACATCCTTAAAACTCTCCTCGCGTATGATCTATAAAAGACGTGCATATAGCAGCTCCCTCGTGCGTGCACACGCATCTTCGTGTCGGTGCTCGTCAGCCTCTTGGTCAACGAGACTGATCTATCCTTTCGGTTTTCAGCAATTACATAAAACGCTGGTCAATGTTGCGAAATTTCGCACTGGCTATTACTCAGTAAGCCGACGCGTCCTTATACTCGGAGCCCTCCATGGTGAAGAAATCTTCGAGCTTCCATTGGAGGGTCTCGAAGGTCGGCCTTTTCATGGGATCCTTGTTCCAGCACTCGAGCATTATGTCGTACAATGGAGGTGGACAGCCTGGTGGGCAGGGCATGCGGTAGCCATGGTCAACCTGGTGCAGCACCTCGGCATTTGTCATACCTGGAAAAACATATTCAATTATCGCTCAGAGTCCCTTGGAGTTCGGAGCTTTATTCCAAGTATTTTTATCTCTCGATGAAACGCCACCCAAACGCCACCCAAACGCCACCCAAACGTCACCCAAACGCCACCCAAACGTCACCCAAACGCCACCCAAACACCACCCAAACGCCACCCAAACTCCACCCAAACGCCACCCAAACGTCACTCAAACGCCACCCAAACACCACCCAAACGTCACTCAAACGCCACCCAAACGTCACTCAAACGCCACCCAAACGCCACCCAAACGTCACCCAAACGCCACCCAAACGTCACCCAAACGCCACCCAAACCCTTTTCAAACGCAACTCACCAGGATAAGGTATTCGACCATAAGTAACAAGCTCCGTGAGAAGGATGCCAAAGGACCACACGTCCGACTTGATACTGAATTTGCTGTAGTTAGCGGCCTCCGGAGCCGTCCACTTGATGGGGAAGCGAGCACCGATCCGGGCCTCGTACTCGTCCTCCTTGATCAGCCTGGCCAAGCCGAAGTCAGCGATCTTCACGACGTTACCATCGGCGACTAGGACGTTGCGGGCGGCCAGGTCCCGGTGGATGTAGTTTTGGGACTCGAGGTAAGCCATGCCTGCGGCTATTTGGGCCGACATGTCGATCAGCTGCTGGAGCTTCAGTCCTCGGCCCTTTCCTGCAGCACCAAAATTCTTTACGACTACGAACATTTTCAGGCCTCGCGAGGCTCTAGGGACATTCGCGCATTTTTATCCCTTCCAGGCCCCCAAGTTCAATTACTATTAGCAATGTAACCTCTATTACTTTTCCCCGCGTGCCCTCTGCTTTTCAATGATATCCTAATGCGTTTTCACAATCGGCAGTTGACTCGTGTCGTCTCTTTGCCTCTCGCCGACTCTCCGATCAACAATGACGAATCGTTTCATTTAAATGGCACAAACAATAACAGAGAACAATTTCTCGAATCGAATTCCAAAGCAATTTGACGCCAATTTAACTCCCAAGCTCAACTACTCGGCATACATTTGCCGAGCATTCACTCGCTACCCGAGCGCTCTATTTATTGCCGAAAGCCCACAACGAGGGCGATTCAGTAATGCCAAACAAGCGCCCTACAACGGATGGAATTGGCTTCAGCAACTCGACAATTGGAAAGCTTGGGCTATCGAGGTAAGCTAATTGCCGGATTTAAGTGGCCCCGAAGCACCACGAGTGCGCCGAATGATAATTGCTTTACAGCGGCGAGCGGCTTTCCGAAGGAGAAAGCGAGAGAACGAGGTGGGCATGATCATCGGCAGCGGATAGCTCGGATAGATCGGATACCTTGGAGGAACTCGAGTAGGCTCCCGTTCCTCATGAGCTCCGTTATTATGTAGATCGGCTCCTCCATCGTGCAGACGGCGTACAGCTGAATGAGCTTCGCGTGTCGGAGCTTCTTCATGATTTGGGCTTCGGCGAGGAAGTCCTTGGGATCCATCGTCCCGGGCTTGAGAGTCTTGATGGCGACGAGGGTCGTGTTGTTCCAGAGACCCTCCCAGACCTCGCCGAACTGGCCTTGGCCGAGCTTCCGCACGAACTTTAGGGAGGACCTGTCGATCTCCCATTGGTCTCGAGTGCGATGGCTCAGTCCCTCGGTCACGGGTTTCTCCACCTGCGACAGAGAAGCGGCACCGAGGTGCCCCACCATTTACTCCTTGTCACTTGGCCCTTTAACCTCACCCGAACGCACCGAGAGAGTCTGTCGCTAAGCTTTTCTTTTACGCTTTTTTTTTATGCTGCGAGAGCTCAAGAAGACTATAGTTCACCTGTAGCTTTATGAACTTTATATTGGCTCAACTTTATTGGCCCCGGCTCTCCCTAAACCGTTGCTTGCCCAGTGTCTTGGTGGGGTGGGGGGGGGAACATCCATTTATTGGGTAGAGTGAAGGTTGAACCCAAAGATATTTTAAAGAGAGGCAGCAGTTATTTATTTAGGGCCATTTTGCGAAATTTTATAGGCACGAAAATATTTGTAAAAAATTATTAGGAAGTATGCTCTCGAAAATTTAGCGATTCCACAGGCTTTTATATACCGTGGATGTTAAATTTGTTTGATTTTGAACTTTTCTTGCGCGATACGCGTACAGGGCGAGTGAGACGTGGAAAAACTTCAATTACAAATAATACAATAGAAGCCGTAATAAACTCTCGGTGCGTTTTTTTTTTTATTTAATTTGTTCGTGAGTGCTACATGATAATTTACGCGTGAATCAATTGTGGATTTGTGAACGTGGGTGAAAGTACGTATGCGCATGTCGTATGTAAATGCACACACGTGTGTAACTATTTACGAATGTGGTGCTCTCGGCTTTGCATAATGATGCCAAAACGTGATTTTGAAAATATTACGCAGGTACATGTACGATGTGACGAAGGTGTTTAATGAAACTCTTTACCGGCGTATTATTGATACCCAAGCACGTTACTTTTACTTGTACAGCTAATTGCTTTTGTATTCATTTCCTACTCGCTGCGCCTTTCATTCGACTAAGATCCACCTAATTATTTCACATGACAAAACTACTCGATTGTGTTCAATAATGCGGTGAGTTGCTTATTCGCAGCGGGGCATAATAATTCGAGGAATTAAGAGAAATTTTACATAAATCTTTATCGAACTGTTGCAATTGCATACTTTACATTGACGAATTATCGTTGAAATATATTTAAATAAATGTACAATGGACAACGAATTTTATACAAAATTATTTTATAATTGTTTTTGTACGTTTTTATGACGATGATACAAAATCAAATTTCCCACTAAAATCTATGGCTACTTTACGGATATAACTGTTTGCAAAGATTCACTGCAAGCCCATCAAACATTGAATAAATAAATTATTTATGATCACTATGCAATTCAATGTACTTTGTGAAATTTTCTGAGTTTACGTATTAAATAATTATGCACTTGCTTAAAGCTGAATTTACTTAAATGGCACTTGAACTACGTCGAAGCCTCTTGATGTGACTATGACTTGGCCTCGTGACCTCGTAAACATCACATTTTGTAAGGATTCCACTGTTCTAATTGTCGGTTAAAGAAACGCTAATTACCAGCTGCTTTCTCTTACGAAAAGTAAAAATAATCAATCACAAAAGAGCGAACAACTTGTTGAGAGAGTTGGGTTATTTCAAATAAATTATTCGAGCAATTCTATAAAATCGAATACAAATAAGTTTATTCTGCAAAAAGTAATGTAACCCAATAGGTGATTCCATATAAAACAACTACGGTATAAATTAATTATTATTTTTATCACAAATGTGGGTATAAGTTTAAAAAATAAAAATTAAACATTTTTATTGTACTATAAAAACCATCTATTACGTAATTACACGAGGTATTGAATTTGTTTAAAATATAAACGGACAGCAACTCTGTTTATTCATATAATGTTTCTAATTTATTCAAATAAGAATTTAATTCAAATGACCAAAACTTTATAACGCCTAAATTAACTATTGTTATAGACTAAAAAAAAAAAATAAACTGCCAGCTATAATAATGAAATCTGATTAATCGTTAAGTTCTTTTAAATGATTAACGAATGAAATTCGTGCATTGAATAGAATAGTAGATATAATTAATCTATAACAATGAAAAACCTCATTTTTTCCTCTTTGTAGAATTTTTAAAAAGCATTTCCTATTGGGAGGTAAACAGTTTTTTCATTAAATTTGTATTTCGATGTAATCAAAAGCCGACAAGTTTAGCGAACAATTTTATTCGTATGCTATTAACTAACAGCACCATTGTATAAAAATTGTAGAGGCTTTATAAATTCTAATCACTTTAATACATTACACTAATTGTAATATAAAAATACAATAAGAATACATTGATTTTTCACTCTCTTTCTTCCATTTTCTTATTGCGGGTATGCACATGTAGTATGATAGGAGGGTAAGGTTTTTTATAGCAAGTTTATTTATAGCAAATGAACTTTAGAAAATATTCGATATTTCGAAACCCCTTATCAAATATATAAAATGATCGGAAGGAAACCCTTACCTTATAAATGAAATTGGCAAAAAATATATTTATACAAAACTTTAGATTTCTAATGCTTTGAAAATTGGACATATTGGATATTGGATTTATTAAATATTTTATTCATTTAGATATTTATAATAGCGCCGAAGAAAATCCCGCAAATATTTATTAGTTAAAGCTGTGATTTTATTCTATTTTAAGATTAAAATAAAAAAAATAAATAAAGATTCCGAACAAAATTGGAAGAAAATGGCATTTCTAACCTTTAACTTAAAACTCGATATAGATTATTCTCTTAGAAAAGAAGGAGTTATTTTTTTATGAATGTATCTAACGAATAACATTTAATATTTAATCTACTTTGACACAGTGTAAATTGTAAATCTAGTAGCGTTAACGTAATGACGTAATTAAAAATGTAGTCTAATGATTCGTTGTAAATGACGAAAAGAATGGTCTATCTAATATTATTGAAACAATTAAAAAAAAAAAAAAACAAACAAACTTATGCTAGATACAAGCAAAAAATGGTATGACAGTACAGATGTTTGCAATGAAAGTAATTAGTATATTATAATGGGATATCCAATTTACCAATAAAATCCAGCGGGAGGTAGGGGAAGCAAAAACAGAGAAACAAATCTGTTAAGGCAAGTAGTCTTATCTATATATACATATATAATAGTAAATTTTTTTTTTTTAATGAACAATTCAACTAGAATTAGTTAAGCATCGAAGAGTTTCTCTAAATTTGGCCAATGAAATATTGTACTGTTAACCTTGTCGTCGGACTTTAGAAAAACAATATACAACAATGCCTGGCTGTAATTTAAAAAAGGCCTGAAATATATTACAAGTATAGTGGTAAATGTATTCATTTTATTATATTTCAATTAATGTTATAGTAATCATAATTATGCTATGGATAACCAATTAATCAAATACTCGAAACTGTAATTACTGGTATTTCTTGTTAGACATGTGTACTATATCACGTACTGTGAATACTACTTGGCAAATCACGAAAATGTTGCCGTATTATAATAATTCAAACTAGTATTAAAGCCAATTTACATAGGCAATAAGATAAAACAAACCTAAATATATAATCATACGAATGAGCTTCTAGTCCATTCGCAACAAAGCGCTGGCAAATCTTAGGGATATCAATTGCAAAATGACAAATAAAATATAAAAGCAAGATACCAGTCTTGCGAGCCTTGCCACCAGCAATAATTAAAATATAAATTACTTTCCATCTATAACAATGTAACACAATAATAATTATTCTTTTGCCGAGTAAATGCCACCCGAGAGCTTAAATAAACCTAAACTTTGTCAATTCTAATAGAGAGAGAGAGAAAATCATTTTTAATGCCTTACCTGCACGCAAGGCTTGCACAAGTTAACGCACAGGCCATCGGCTTGTTTACTATAGTATTCCACGAGATCCTGGAGGTTCCTGAAAGTCGTTCGCCTCGCTATAAAAAAGCCACCTTCGTCTAGCTGTCGGATCCTGTAGTGTTTTACCGTGTCACCATCGCGAACTGCACACAGCAAAGTTTATAAACATTAATGCTAATTGGGGTTGTTGGGGTTTTTATTAATGTGCATTGATGTGATGGATATGTAATGTAAGGGGGCAATGTTAAAAAATCCGCTAAAAGTAATTAGTCGTTGCGCGAAATATATGCGAAATTATTTATTAAGACGTACACTCGGTGCAAATTATACTTTTTAATATGTCGATCGAGTCTTTCGATAGCAAACATTTATGTTTAAGCACTAAAGTCCACATGAATATGATTTTATGAAATGAGGCGAGATATAAAACATTATTCAAAATAGCAAATAGAATACTTTTTAGTAAACATTACGATGTAATTGTTCCTGTTATTCGTCGATTTGTAAATATAGTGAGACAACGTTTGCCAATATTCGTAAAAGTTAGATTATTTTGAATTTTAATCGAAATATCAAAGTTTCATTTTTATTGAACATTAATATAAGATTTACACTTGGTAGATCCGCAATTATTGAGTCTTTTTATACGCAATTGTTTGCGTCGAAGATACTTGTCAAGCGATTGGTATTAAAACAATTAATAATTTTTAAATCTCGTACGTATTTTTATAATACACGTAGATATGGAATAAATGTAATGTAAACGTATACGAATAAAATGTTTGTTTAATTCTAGAATCTGCAGGTAATAAATTCAATTGTACTCGCCGATAATCTCGTAAACACGACACTATATTCCGAATAAGAACAACAACCATTTATATAACAACTGCAAATAAATAGATTTTTTACTCTATGAAAAATATAAAATTAAATTTATTATCATTTGTATCAAAGCTTCAATCAAAGTTCCGCGACTATTCGGCGACACTTTTAATTTAAACATAATATTTACAGGGTTTTAATACTAACAAATCTTCTTGACTAAAAAATAAAAACTCCCCTTTGATACTTGTTTGCTATCATTTAAAATATTATAACAAGATCTGAATCCTTTGGACACGAATACAAAGTGAATTGCTGAATTTAATAATTTTTCATTTAAGCCAATGGAATGTACAAAATTATAATAGCATTACATGTTTTTGAAAATGTTCATTATCGATAGATGTACCATTATAAGTTATTAGAATAGTGTCCATTGATTATTAATTAATTCATTGACTCGAAGTCGATATTAAGAAATTTTTTTTTCCCTCGGGAATTAAATACCGAATACACGGGCTAATATTTTTAATTGATGCCTTGTACGTTTCGTACATTGAAATGCAAATTATTTATAATCTTTTTATTTTCTTGCACAGACAAAATAATATTTATTCCGACGTAAAATGATTCTAAAAGGCTATAAATAAGTGAACATTGAAAGTAGAATATACATCAACATCACTGAGTGCAGCGTAAACAAAGCTTTATTCAATCTCATGTTTAATTAATAAGAGTCCCCAACGAATATTTTACATGCTATTTAGAAATGGCATTATAATCGATCTTTGCAATCTCATTTACAAAACACCTCACCTGAAAGAGAATAATCGTTCTGTCTGCTTTCGGAATCTCGAATCAAGAAGGCTCCATGATCATTGTCGGGAAGCAAAAGCTTCTTCTCAGCTTCGATTCGCTTTATTTTTTTGAAGTACCATCTGAAATTAAGAGGAAGCAAATGAAATCAAACATTTATGATGCAAAAAGGATCGCTCGTACAATTTGTGACTAGACAATTGAAATTTCTTCCAATTCATTCTTCTTTTGTCGTGCTTAAAGTCATTTGAAATCATGCGGCGTGCATTTAAGATTTTAATCGTTCCAATCAGCTGCAGAGATTTCGTCAGATACTTTATATTATGGCATTATAAAAAAATATATCACATTTTACAGCAACCACTACTACTACTACTACTATGGGCATTTATTTTTATATTTTCAATTAAAATCAATGCTAAAGCAATGGGGTTTAAAATTTAAAATTATAATTACATTACAGTACACAATCGTATTGTTGTATTGAATTTCTAACAACTATTGTTTACGGAGAAACTTATTACCGACGATTTATTTGACTCTAACAGCTTGTCTGCGAATTTTATAAATACAGTACGACAGTTATATCTGGTCATTAATTTAATAGGCAACGGAATAAAAAACTTTACGCCTGCACTCGTGTGTGTAAGTATAAATGATTATTTGAACAGTTTCCCGTCGCTTGACAATTTATCATAACAATATAAAAATACGAAACAGATATCCGTACAATAATACCGATTGGGAATTGCAAGGAAAAAGCCACATAAGCGGATTAGTCAATCGCGTACAATGAATGTTGGTGAAAGCAAGGTCACATTGGCTGGACATTAACTACATTATTCGTCCCACACTGCCAAGAGAAAGAAAAATTCATTCTAAGAAAATCCAGTTTAATAAAATGTAAATTACAAAGCCTATTATTGGTTTCCTCGCTCTCTATTACTTATGCTGTCATTTGTCGATATTAATAGTTTAGTCTAAATTATTACAATATATATTTATTATTTTTTTTTTTTCTAGGAAAATACAAGACAGTTATAAACGTTTGTTAAATGTTACAGAACAAGAAATCATTAAATTAACCGTGTGAACTAATTTTTATCGTAACTTCTAAATGCTAAAAATTTGACTTTGTGTCTATATTTTCAATAAATTCAAAATAAATGAAACTTATTTTAATAAAATACATAATACATAACGTATATAAAAAAACATATCTATTTAACTAGTTAAATTAGAAGGAAATATTGTTATTGAACAAATATTAAAGAAAAGGCATTTCGTGGTATTTGATATATTATTGAAGTCAAACTAAATCTTTTGTTCTTAATGTGTAGTTATGGTAAACGTGATTAAACACTAAATATTAATTAGATAATCATTTTTATTTTCGGATACTTAATTATTCATTAATACATATTGCACGATAAAAACAATAGTAAACGCAATGAAAAATTATCGAAGCTATGGATTGTGTATATTAAACAAAAAAAAAACAAAAAAACAAAACAAAAAACATAAATAAATAAAAGAAAAATTTAACCTTACAACAATAAGAGCAATAATCATATCATTTATCCTGAAAATTTTTTTCACTATACTTTTATTATATCATTATTTCCAAATTTTGATAATTATTAATTAATTTTTTATCGATTGAACCCATTTATCTAGAAAATATCTATAAAATAAAAATATACTAAATAAGGTATAAAAGAACGTTAAAACATTGTTGTTTCATGTGCTCTACTAAAAATAAATTCAGCCTTACAATGATGTTGCTATATTAATAATTTTTTTGTTTTTTTGTTAACTGGAAATTCATTATCTAATCAATGCGAAAATATCAATTTCTTTTGCATTATATGAATTTCATTCACACCTAATTTCCTAATAACTAAATGAGAATAATGTATAATAATAGTAATTTAATGTTCTTGTTAAAAATATGCCAACGAATTACTGTTTATTAAAAGAATAAGTCTCGTCAAATCAATATTTTAATTTCGTTGTTATTAATTCAATCTCTAACGTTACAATCGCCGATATTGCCAATGTCACATGACAAACGCATAGCAGTCGACACAGCAGTTGACATTTTATTTCCAAACAACGTGCTAACCCAATGGCTCTTCACTTAACTGTAAAACTGTCGTGCAACGTCCATTTCAAATAGGAAAGAAGTAATGCGAATATAAAAGTATATAAGGTCGATTGGAATTCCGACAGCCATGTGACTTCTTTATGTGATTACAAATCTCTAGCAAACATTAAGCTCTATCTATGTGAGGAACCGATAGGTAAAGTTGTAAAATCATAGTTGAAATTTCATAGTGTCTTCTTTTACAGATACAATCGATGATTATCAAATGTTTTATTATAATATAATTATTATTTGAAAGTCTGTAGTGCATAGCTTTGTGAAGAAAAGCCGATAGATAATATTAACGTAAATAAAAATCATAGCAATGAAAAGGCAACATAATATCACATTGTAGTAAAATGAATTTTAAAATAAGATTTTCTACAGTTTATTAGATTATAAGTAGATTTATTACTTCGCGTGAATACAAACCTCAATGCAAATATATCTAACTATTATTAATATGATTATTGCCAGAGCTATAAATAAATAAATAGATAAGTGTGTGTGTGTGTGTGTAAATTATTATGATTTATTAACCACCGAGTAATTTATATATAACAATGTTCTTTTACAAATACAAAATGCAAAAAAGTTAAAACTACTATAAAATACTTACTTTTATCAAATTTTTTTTTGTAATTTTAGAAAATGTTAAATCATTTTTATAAATCAATTATATCTAAATGCAATTTTGACAGTGTGTATCTTTGCATCTATTATTTATTAATCAATAGTAAAATATAGTAATATAAACAATTTATAAATGCAAAAAGCAAATATATTTTTAATTTATTTAAGAGCCTACAACATTTAAATTGAATATAGAAAGTAATTAATTTTTAATATGCTATAAATATATAAAACAATTGTGTTTTAGCAATATAAATTATGTAAAAATTGATTTATACTTTACATATATTCCTTATTCCAAAAATATATACAAAATAATTGTATAATAAAATATAATAAAAAATCATATATTTCAAACAAATTAATTACTTATCGGAATGCATTAATATTTGTTGGAATAGATAATAAATGTAATGGATACAAAATGTAATAAAATGATATATAAATTATAAATTATAAGAGCAACGAAACTACCAAACCTTTTTCATCGCTAAACATTAAATATTCAACTAACCAGTACAATATTTATTTAAAAATTATACGGATGAGTAATTTGGACAAGTAAAAGTTTATCGATAATACTATACTATATTATTACTATATAACAGTAATTCCAATGACAGAAAGTGTACATGAACTTTTTTTCCATTACATAATTTACATGAACCGATTTCCATGATTGTACATAAAAAATACTTAATTTCTTAATATATTTATATCGAATAAAGAAGTTAAATAATAATCCTAAAGTATTTGTTAGTTTTTATTATACCAATAACAAAATGAATTTGCTTGATAAATCTGTACTTACGGTTCAGCCTCGATAGATTTCAATTTGGCGACGTAGTTGCTTGGAATATAACCTTCTTGTCTAGTCCTTTTACTCCTGGCAAGCCACCAATCACCTTGTGTGTCGTTAAGTATCTCCAGATGTTCACCCTTCCTAAAACTCAGGTCCTCGTCCGTTCTGGCGTCGTATTCATACAAAGCAATAAAGATCTTGGCTGTTGGCACATCTGTGTCAGGTATTTGTGGCATTGGTCTAATAGGATCTGGTGGTGGAGTCGGCACTGGACTCACCTGAGAAGCCACTGCCTCTATGCTGGGATTGCATATTCGGTCTGGCTTCTCCTTTTCTATGCCATTCTGACATCTAAAGCAGTTTCCCATTTTGTTGACTGTTGTTCAAATAAAACTACTGCTTTTTATTTTAAAAATTGCAACGACACTTCATTAATTTCACTATTATTTCAAGAAATTTTTTGGCACATTGCTCTATCACTTCATTCACAAATAATCATCATTTAAAATTTTCCAAGCACACTTTATAACTTTAGGATATTATCCATATATTATTACTTGTGAACTGCAATCTTCGTTTAAAAAAAAGTACGACAGATCTTACATAGCCTTGAAAATCATTAATCATGGAAGATTAGATTCAAACTGGAAAAATCCCTCTATTGATATTCTAAGACCAATAACAGCATCTGTAACAGATTATTTTACTATTAATAATATAAGCTATATAAGCTTTATAATATAAGCTTTACTGGCTTTCGCGTATAATCTCTTAAATATTATTTCACTTATCGGATGCCATATGAATGAAAGGTAATTCATAAATTTTATGAAATTTGTTTCTTTTAGAAATGCATGCGTGTTACTCATAAAATTCATCATGATAATCCAATCAATGCCCAATATTTTACAAAATCAACAAAATTTTGCTTTTCAATTATATAAAGCACACACCTTTATTAATAATCTTTCAAAATGTAAAGCAACATCATCGTGTGCAATAAAAATATTAATATACACGTCCGAGTACTTTTCGAGTTTTATTAATAATTGAATAAACGCAAACGCTCAAAGAAATCTCGTTGAGCAGAGGTCCTTTTCTCAACAATGTTTAATTCAAGTGGCTTTGTTCTAAGAAGTAATGGGATAAAGGAGGCAAGTAATTTAACAAAGGACGAGAAAAAAAAACGGGCGAGTGCAACATGCAAAAGATAGGAATAAATCCCTCGAAGAAAGATAAAAGACAAAAAATGTTCTCACGATCGTAAACCCTGAATGAATGCCTTGAATCAAATCATGTGTGCACGTTGAAAGCTCTAACACGAAATAAACAAAGCAGATGAACGACAGAGGGGGGTCGAAGCTACAAGCAAAAGAAAGACATTCGGACAAAGAGAAAGAAACGGAGAATGAGCGAGGGAAATTAAAGCCACTACAATATTCATAAGTTGATGCTATTGCCATATGAATAAAGGGCGAAATAAATATGTTGCTTTCTTTTTCTGCTTGTGAGTATCTATTTTTTCTCTTCGTTTCTCCGTGCGAGTCTCGCGTTTTTGAAGTACCGTCTGCATAGTCATTATTACTTTTTTTTGCTTTATTTAAACACGGTTTACATTTCGTTAAAAACCAATGATATTAATATAAATGACAATCATTTGTTTATTTATATTTACAATTGGGCCGTGGGTTTATCTCCATAAAAAATGTACCTTACTTTTGTAGGTTATGTATTCAAATTTCATATATCACATACACACATATAACCAATGTAAAACGCCAATGAATCTGAAATTTTTAACTCATTTGCAATATTAAATCCCTAGTACGTTTTTTTTATATTGAAATACATTTTATCATATAGATGTAATAAAGGCTTCGCATTGAATACGTCTCTTCATTCGAGATGTATTATTAAAGTGTAAAACATTTGTATCGAATATTGTTTAATTACATAAAATTAGTTAATTGAGAGAAAGTAGGACATTCACTAAATATTGCCTTAACCTAAAACCAAATGCTTACTGAAAGGAATTTACAAAAATTCAGATAATCGATATTAATAACCTTGATAGAAAATTGTAAGACCTTCAAATATAAAATATAATAGAATGTTCAATGTTAAAAGATGTTTATAACCAGAAAAATTGTAATCTTACATTCTGACTTCATTAAATATTGTCGTACATTCGATTATGATAATTCTTTCATTTTAAAATACTAATTACGTAAAACAAGTGGACATTGTACTGACAAAATAAAAACGTAAAATTAAGACATACAAAAATATATAATTTACTACAGCGAACATACAAAATATGTACTTTACTTTCATTCTTAATACATTTCTGATTCTTTCTTTTACACCGTCTTACAAATTCTTTAGCTAGTCTTACTCCTTTCACTTTCTCTCTTCAGCTGGTAAACGATCGTGAATATCCTGATTGCGTATTTGCTGTCTGCATTGTTTTTGGCTTTAATTTAATCTCTCTCTCACTCTCTCTCTCTCTCTCTCTCTCTCTCTCATTCCCCAACGCCAACTACCACTACCTCTCCAACTCATATAATTTATACCATATAATGTCCATTTCACTCCTTCCTCAATCTTCCTCTGCTCTTTCGTAGTAAAAATATTATTTTAGAATTTGTGCAACCAACCACCAATCGTTCCCTTAACAACCTTCCATCACTTATTATTCTACTTATTTATTTATCTTTTACTTTCTTATATATTATGTATTATTCTTCTATGGTGATAATGTGTTTGCATGCGTATGAATTTTTCCTTTTTGTCGTCGTTGTGTTGTTTACCAAAATGTCAACTATTTTTAATACGTGTAATATGCAATTTGAGCAATTGAAAAATCCCGTACATTTCAGAATTCCTACTAGAATTCTACCCAGAACGCGAGAAATTTGAAAAATACGAACTCTCGTGGAATTTATAAGAAATTGATTTTTTCAAAGCTGTTTGCTTATTGTAGGTCAATGATCCGCCGCGTCGATACTTTTTAATTACAAATCACCTTCAGAACGTGACTTTCGAGTCTTAAATGAGTGCCGTCGTATCTCCCAACACTAACATTGCTCCTATCTTATATACAAAAGGCAACTTTATCCTTATATTTCATTTAATTTACTCTTCAAATAATAATGATACTCCCATTTCACTGCTTTTCGTACTCCTGATTATCATTTATATTCTAAAGGGATATATATCATTTTCATAAGCAATATTATTAACAATTCTCACAAATTGCAATTAGAGTCAACAAAATATCTGGAGGGCGCGATAGGAATTGGCTACTCTTCGCGTCAGACTTCCTGGATGTTACGCATCCAAGTCGATCGTTGCCGCTCGAATTCGCCGAGATTGTCCTCGCGCGCATCCCATAGAAGGAAGAGGAAGCTGCGAGAGGGTTTTTTGTATTCTCGGCGATGCTCTACACCAAGTGGCACGACGAGAGGAAGCCGAGTGGCTGGCACAAGGTTACGCGCGCCATCGTCGTCCTCACTCCTCGTAAATGCCTCTCTCTCTCATACCTATATTTCGCCTATACTTTATATCACTGGCTATTTCATTGCTAATTTCGCCCTTCCCTTTCCTCTCGTCTCCGACTTTATTCGGATTCGTTCGGATATTTCATTGCTTATTAATGTCGACTACCACTGCATTTACCGAATAATATGGGAGGACGAAACTCGGGGACGGCAAGTGAGGGTGGCTGGAGCCTTAGATCACGCTGGAAATCTCAAGTACCAAGTCCCCATAATCGCATTATGCGTATTTCAAATGTGCAGAGCCAATAAAAGATCGCACGAGGCAAGTGAGCCGTCATTCAAGCATCCCACTACACTTACGTACGCTAAAGTAAGAAGAACATGACGCGGTAGTTGTAGGTTAGAGAAGCACAATAAAGGGGGGGGGATGAGGGCGGGAGGGACGTTTAAAAGGTCCGTTGAGTCGGGGAAATTTTCTTTTGCTGCTGCTGCTGCTGCTGCTGCTACTGCTGTTGTTGCTGTTACTGCTGCTTGGTGGCAAAGTTTAGGCCGCGTCTACAAGCGTAGCTTACCTTCTTCCGAGTGCGTCCCTAACGGGGCTCGGCTCTACTCGGCTCTACTCGGCTCCACTCGACTCGACCCGACCCCAGTCGACTCGAGTCCACTTCACTTCACTCGCGCGGATCGCTGCAGCCACGGAACAGGACGGCGATTGCACGGGAGATTGAAAAAATTCCGAGATCGCGCCGTTACAAGTGTCGGCTTTGTTGGAGCCGCGGAGACGTGCGTAGTTGCGCGCTCGCACCAGCAGCAGCAACAGCAGCAGTAGTCGGGGACATCGGGTCGGGGGCCCCTACGGCTACAGCTAGCCACGACAAATGCGTGGACGAGAGGGAGGGAGAGTGAGAGAGAGCGAGAGAGCGAGAGAGAAGCTTATAGCGCCAAGGAGCAGGCGCGGCCGGTTTACGACGTCTTTTTCGCGGGGACTCGCAGATCCGGGGAGAGACTTGAGAATGCCGAGTGAGGAGCTCCGAGGCCCGCGACTCCCGCGGGCCAACTCGGATCTCTCGAGCGACCCGATGACACCCCCCCACCCCCCTTCCGCCCACCAACTCACGGACCTTGGCTGGATAATCCGGGAAGCGTAGCTGGCCGCCGGGCGCTCACCGGCAAGACGCCGCTGCGGGCCGTTAAGATCCGTTAGGAGCCGTTAGGAGGAGCCCCTCGAGGAGACTGCTCCCGACAATTCCGAGACTCGTCTAGCAGCGGCGCCTCCCTCGGTCCTCGGGGACCAGCCGCAGCGGCGCTGCCTGTCGACTTTCGCTCTCGCCTCCCGCACACGGACGCAGGCGCGGCACGATTGGGGGGGGGGCGGTGAGGAGGGCCGGGCGAGCGAGATCTCGTATCGGCTATCGGGCGCAGGATGCGATAAGGATAATGACCGAGGAGTTTGGAAATGGAAAGTGCGTCGGGGGGCGGTGGGTTGGGCGAGCCGGCAATTTTGCAAGTGCATTTGAGGGGCGTTTGGCGGGCGTTTGGCGGGCGTTTGACGGGCGTTTGAGGTGCGCGTTGCGGGAGAGCGATGAGGCGTCTCGTCTCGGGCCGCTCGTCTTCCGTGCCTCTTTAACCGGCTTATTTATTAGCTTTCTATTTTTATTAGCCGACGTAGCGTTGCGGAAGAGTGGCTTCAAGTCACTGGGGGGCATCATTATTTGGCGTTTGCCGTAGATGTCGGCTGCTGGCCTTCGATTGGCAGTGGTTAGCTTTAAGGCGGCAATGGGAGATAAA
>JAPYYT010001310.1:0-14454 GCA_030522565.1 Ceratosolen corneri
TATCCCATATTATCCACTCTCCTCATCATCAGGGAGAACATATAGTCTACTAAGGAAACACCCCTATCAATAGACCGTCGGAACAGGTAAAGCTGAGCCGACGAAAGCTAGATAGAGGGTTCCTCAACACTATCCGATATGGTTAAAATATAATACTATCTTTATCTTAAATTTTAGTTTTCGTACTATCGCAATATTGAAGCATAAATCGAATATCACCATGCGTGGACTCGTTATTTGAGATCAACCAGGGTTATCTGTTGTCTCTGCTTACTGAATTTGGTGTCGAAGCTGGAGTAGGTTCATGCAACGCCAATTGACGAATTGCGCGTCAGCAGCAGCTTCCTTGATCACACCGGTCGTGCTTGCTCGCGCATATCTTTGTGCACAGACCGATCGAATGTTGGCGGCCTCCTATTGCATTTCAATCACGTATAGTAAGCAGTACAATCCAGAGAGCTTATTTCTCTATCACCGCCAACTCGACCTTTGGACTTTTATTCCGCCCACTGAATCTTAAAAAACTTTTCGCTTTTCATAAATTTGTATTATTCTAATTCAGAGAGATTTTAAATCGATAGATTTCTAAAGGATTCTGCCGCGGAGCGCCGGTGACGCGATATTTAAAGTCGTCACCCCGCTTCTCGTGAGGCGGTGTCTTTCTTTTATGTTTATGAAAGTAGGAATTTTTAGTGATTAGTTGGCAGCTAATTATTTAGCTGTCAATGGTGAACTTTTATCGCTGGTGTCAACGTCCTTATTGGCGTTAGAAGCGACAAAGTGGTGGTCGGCCGTACGTTGAACGCCAGGTTTATGCTTGCGCTGTTGCACCGACGCGTGGCTTGGCTTGATGTTTACACTTTTCAAAATATGCATCAATACGGTATGAAAACAAATAGTACGAAGTTTGGCAATTACGCGTCGGTCTCTAGAAAATATTGTCCGTTAATTTTAGTAAACTCGTATTGCAAGACTCGTGATGGTCATATTGAATTTTATCGAACTTTGGAGTGCAATCTGGGGAAAACCCAAGCATTTAAAACAACTGGCTATGAATAAATATACATAAAATATTGTATGTATATTCATATACTCTTAGAGAATATTTGTCAATCATAAACATGAGAAATATTCAAACAATTGTCAAACAAAAATAGTATTATGTAGTGACGATCGAAATTCTGTTGGAATCCCAAACAAAAATATTTTAAAGTAATTTTACACTATTACAGGAGATATTTCTTTCAAACATATTTATCTTAACATTAATCTGTACCTTTACAATTAAAACAAATAATTTATTTAATAGTACGTGTTCGAAATTCGTCATCGGAAATCTCTCAGTTAATATTTCTCTATTCAGTCATTGTGTCTAATGTCAATGAATTATAATCGACAAACTAATGTAATCAATATCTTGTTTACATCACACGAAATAAAGACTTATTTATAGCTATAAGAAACTTGTTAACTATGTACTCGACCTTCCCTTCTTTCTTTTTCTAAACTCTCTTGATTTTTCAATTTCCATACGTAAATAATCAATCATAAATAAGAGATAAGGAAAATTAATATCTGACTTTATTCCTTTCTACGGAAAAATAACAAGGAGACCTGAAACAAAAATACGACCGCACGGAAGATACGGCAGTTACTTATGACGTCTACTTCTGACCCTTAAAACTATCTAGCATACATTTCGACCCAAGACTACAGTCCATATTCTGACTCCAACTTTATAACTAGCAATTAATTATTATTACGGTTAGTATTCTGGCTTATTCAAATTCGGTTCCCGTTAAGGATACTTCACATCTAGTACCTAAGCTCAAGTAGAATCGTGTAAATATATCATTCTTTACTATTCAGTACCTCCACGTTTTCTGAAGCATGTATGTTCGAGAATCAAATAGAAACTCGAAAGTCACTAAATAATATTATTTCTTTTGACATTTGTTTTGAATACTTTTTATATTTATGATTGTCAGATGTCCCTGAAGAGCCAACGAATTTTCGAATAATATTTCATGTTTATTTTCGAATGACAGTGATGTGAAACAATCCAGTTTTTCCAGCAATGCACTCGAAAAATCGACGATGGTCAATATGACCATCACGTGCACTGCAAGGCGCGTGTCGTAAAATTAACGGAAAAAATCTTCCGAGAATTGACGCGCAGTTGCCAAATATCGTACGAATTATTTTTACACCAAATAGATTTTATTTTGAATATTTTGAAAAGTGTAATCATCAAACGATGCACCGACCGAAACGTTGATACAAGATTTGACCCGCCGACCCGACGGTCCGACAAGCGGCCGGCCGCCACATTGACCCTCCACCATCTAAAATGGCATCGACACTACCAGTCAAAGGGTAACAAGGACAGTTAAATAATTAGTTCTTAAATAATCACCGAAAATTTCCTCATGGATTAGCAAGAAAAATTCCCCTTCGCGAGAAGCGGTGTCAAGATTTTGAATATCGAGCCTTTGGTGCCCTGCAATGGAACTTAATGAACCTTAGAATATCATTAAAATCTGTTTAAAATCTCTCAATACAAAGTTGTGATTAGTTTCTCAACCACTGGTGTAGGTAATCAACTAACAAGGTTCAAACGTGGCGCACTGAGAAGGAAGCAAGGGCTCTGGATTGTGCTGCTCGCACGATGCTATCGAAACAGAGAAGGTAACCGCCAACATTCAATCGCCCTGTACGCAGGTATTCGCGAGCAAGCACAAGCAGTATAATAAAAAAAGTCGCTACTGATGCGCAATTCATCAATTATACGCGATATAATCAGTATTTGATTCGAAACTCAAATCCAGTAAGCAGATACAACAGCCCGGAGGTAAACCCTGTTGACCTAAAATAACGCAACAAGTCCATGTTTGGTGAGATTAAGTTTACGCATGAATAGCATGGACTACAACGACATGTAATTCATAAATACGTAACACCTCTCCAAGCGTTCTGATATTTAATTTACAACTAAATAATTAGCTCTTAACCAATCACCGAATTTCCCACTCTCATAGATGTGCGAAAAAAGTCCTACCCCGCAAAGAGCGGGTGAAGAGTTTAAGTACAGTGACTTCGGCGCGCTGCATCAGATCCGCTTTGGTCTTCATTGGCCTGTTCAGTTGTCATTGGTGCCCTTTGACCGATAGTGTCGACGCCCTTTTAGGCGGTGGAGGCATTGAAGCGGCGGTCGGCGGTCGGAGCGCCGGATGGGCGCGTGAATCTTGTACCGACATTTCGGCCCGTGACGTCGTCTGATGTTTACACCATTCAAAATATGCATCTATCTTGTGATAAGCAACTCGTACGATATTTGGCAACTGCGCGTCAATTCTCGGAAGGTTTTGTCCGTTACTTTTATGACACGCGCTTTGTAGAGCACATGATGGTCATACCGATCGATGATCTTTCGAGTACAATGCAAGGAAAACTCGACTGTTTCAAATCACTGTCAACTCGAAAATATATATATGAAATATTATCGGAAAATTCGTTAGCTCTTCAGGGACATCAGGCAATCATAAATTTAAAAAACATTCAAAGAAAAAGTAAAGAAACAATATTATTTAGAGATTTTCTCTTTTCTATTCGGTTTTCAAACAGTAATCCAATTGAGATAGATAGTGATCTACTTACCGATTCTTTACTAGAATAAGTAATAAGTAGTTGTCAAAAATCGAAATAAAAATAATTGATTAATTCGGAATTCTTAATTTATCTTCACAGTACAGATGTTTCAGAATAATTTTGAAAACTTCGCTGCTATTCATATAAAGCTCTAACATTTTTTGGATACATTATTGATAATTACAAATTATAAATTCTTTTGTTTGTAAATTTCAAGATTCATGCGAATATTGCGAATATTTAACGTATAAAAATATTTTGATTTATTAATTATTAAGCATATTAAATTAAATAGTCTTTATCACATATAAAGTCAAATTCCGTATATTATTTAGATTAAACTATATATATATCTATATTAATGCGCAATATTTCTGAAAATACATTATTTAATTGAGTTTGTTGGAGGTTCTGTCAAAAAATCTCTTGTGAGTTTGTTTAGAATCACGACTTTCTCTTTCTTAGAATGCTTACGCGACTCGAATAGAAATGTAAATACAACAGGCCGAAAAAAGGCGTCGGCCGTTCAGTTCGAATATAGAGATCAAACCAATAATACTTAGTTATTGTTCCCTCTTATTAACATAAGTTATTTTCAAGTCAGCAGTAATATTAAAATATGTGCTATCTTGAGACTTGTGATATTGTAACAGTTTGTGATTATTCGGTTCAATCAACTTGAATTGGAGACACGATTCAAATTAGGTACTAGGGCTACTAACCTGCGAATCCACGTTCTTTCTAAACAATTCATATAAGTTGACACCCAACACAGCAATAAACGAACATTAAGACTGAAAGGACCGGATCTAGATTTACGTCATTTCTACTATTTTACATGAGTTTCCATAGTGCAACATTTATATCAGCACAACCCAGCACACTCAATATTCAACTATATTCTGTAATTACTCCGCATCTATTTTTATATTTATTATTTAATAAACCTTATTTTAGTCTCTAACAACAAGATCTGCTCAGTTAATAAGAATACCCATTTCTATCACCTCTCCTTTCACTATCTGTATCTCCTTATGACATCTGGGAGAGAAAACATACACGGAAAATATCCCGAACAGAGTTGTTCGGAAGTAACCCGAGTGTGACTCTCCCAAGGTGGTGAGGGGGAGAGGCCAGCGGTGGAAAGGGAGAGAGTTAGCAGGATTGACATAAGCTTAGACGAAGACGGCGATGTTAATACTGTAAACTGGATTTATTGAAAATATACGGAAATAATAATGTTGTCTGTATTTAATATATGTTTAAATGTGATATTGTCTTTATTTATTTCGTTATTTGATTCGTTAGTGTATTTAGGCGATTTGTTTTCGCGCGACCACAATATACATGTGTAAATTGAATACCGGTAGGTTTGGAAGAACAGTTAATTATATATATAAAAAATTTTGTTGATTGATCCAATTGATATTCCAGTCAGTATGTTCGATATTCTATTTGTTTATCACTTGGTTTGGTGCTCTGGTTTGATTGCGTAATGTGAGCCTGCTGTTATGTGACGTTCAAAACCTGAATTGAATGCTGACTTAGTTTCTCTAGCGTGATAAATATAATAAATACCGGTATATAGCAGTGTCAATAGCCTGTTACTTCCCACCTTGCTCCTCGTAGGCCTATTGCTGGATAGCTGAACCTGGAGCCATGTTTGCGCACTTTGTTGGTCTCATCAGGGTTGCCGTTACAACGTAAAAGGAGGGAAGGCTAGCCAGGAAGTAGATTGATTGTGCTGGTTAATGATCAGTATCGGGACGAAGCTTCCTTGTAAATTTTACCGAGTCGCAGTATTTTAGAACCTTTTATTAAGACCACTTGTTCGGCTTCAAGATCCTTCCATGACTAGCTCAGAGAAATTCTCGCACGCAGCGCGTCGCTCTTTAGTTTTAATGTTTCACCCCGCTCCTTGAGTACGGGTGCTCATATTCGATTTCTTTGAAAGTAAGAAACTTTGTTGATTGTATGAGAACTAATTTTCTGCAGTCATTGGAGCTCTAGCCAAGTAAGGTCAACGCTCATTTTAAGGGAGAGGGCGAAGTGCCGAAGGTGAAGCGATTTTTCATGAATTCCAAATTATGTTAGTTCATTAAGAAAATATCACGAAGTATAGAAACTAAGCTGTTTATGCCTAGAAGGTCTTATTTATTTTTACTAGGCTCGTATTGCAAGACACGTGATGGTCATATTGACCGTTGCAAAATTTAAACTCAATTCGAGATGCAGTCCCACTAGACATGATTGTAAAATAGTCATAAAAGAGAGAGAAGTAATACTTGATATACTCTGATTATATTCGTAGGTTCTTGGGACACATCTGATAGTCATAAACGTATTGAATGTTTTTGAAAAGAATTTACAAACAAAGAAGTAGTATGACGGTCGAAAAACTAATGGAAATTCGAATATGAGTAAATTAAACTTTAACGCAAACCAAATCATATTTTTGTTTGTATTGAGTATTTAGTTAATTTATGTATCATCAATATTATTAAACAGAAATGTTCAATCTTTTAAATGATATTACACCAACAAATTGTAATTTCTTCTTCTAGTAATAAATCTATATTAGAAAATACTTTGAATAAATTATTTTGTTATACAATATTTTATAAATTTATTTAATATAATCAAAATAGTTAAAGTTTAATTTTATTTTTAAGAATTTTATAATTCATAAAAGTAAAAAAAAAATATTTAAAATGATTAATAAATTTCTTAGAATATATATTTAAATATATTGGAAATTTGGCTAAGTACAAAACATAAAAAGGATATTAATAAGTTTAAAATTGAAAAATCTCATCTATATTTTTAACAATCTTAAAAATCTTAAATTACCTAATAATATGGTTATAGTTGTTAATTGTTTATTTCAATTTCAGACGTTATATCGCAACAACTCATAATGTCGAAAATACAAGGTAAGTTTTACTTTTTATAACTTAAGTTATTCTATATATCTGTATTTAAAAAAAAAAATAGAAATTAATTATATTTCATTTGCTTAATATTTTTATTACATTTTATAGACGTTTCATCTAGAATAAGCAGTAAAGAAAATAACACCGAAGTTTCAAGACAAAAAGACAGAATTAATGAAAAGAAAAAAGGTTCCAAACAAGATACATTAGAAAATTCAAGATTAGGTAAATACAAAGAAATAAATATAATATTAATATAAAATATTATATTAATTATTAAATGTTATATGGATTATTAAATATTATATTAATCAATTTATTATCACATATATTTGAAAGCGTAAATATTTTAAAAAATTTGTTAATATTAAAAATAACAAACATTTTTTAAAAGATTCGATGTATTAACATATTACATAAAAATACCACAAAATAGAATTAAATGTTCAATTGAATATTATTTCAAAAATATATTAGATTCTAAAATATGATCCATGAAACTAACCGACACATAGGAGGCTAGAAAACTGTGCTTACTTGAAATCCCACTTTTTGCTTTCTTTGTTATCTATTCTTTTGGATTAACTTTCTTTTGAAGCTTTAATAATCTATTATCTTAACATAATTGTTTCTGCATTCTTAAAACTCATATAGTGATCTTTAATCAAAATAGTGTTGTCTTTATTTGAATTATTCCAGAACATTTTTCAACGCTACAGTTTGACCAACCTGGAAAAATTATTAATGCAACTTCATCGAATTTAATGACATTCCAACCAGTACATACAAACATAATATTACAACAGCAAGAGAAACAGCATCAAATACAACAAACTCAAACCAGCGAGTCTAATATACTACCCATATTAATTGATCATATATATTCAACATTGGAGCTGTCCAGCTCAAATCAGAACAATTTTGATCAATTACTGTTTGAAACCAATAGTGACGAATGTAAAGAAAACTTCAAATTATGGATTAAGGAATTCGATGACACCTCAATAAATGTCGGACAAAGATCAAAGTTTAATCTTAAATTTGTCGAAAATATTTTACTTGCCGATATTTATAAAGGTCTTACAACTCTTCAGGATATACTTAAACGAGTGGATATTTGTACATTGACGAAATACAATGCTACTTTAAATCCTCAAAGCAAGTTGTATTTATTATATCTCATTTCGAATCTGTTAATAAAACTCAAGATACCAGAAAAAGGGGATTCGAAATCAAATGAATTGAAGAGTAAATTTTATATTGGTTCTTCGCAGAACAAAAACAATAGGTACATGATAAATGTTTTCCCAGAGGAAATAAATCAAACAACAAAGCGATGGTTGTCCGAGAAAACTATGAACTCTAAAAAATCCTCAATTACAGTTGAATTTGAAAAAGAAAATAAAATAGCAGATGCAGAATCCAATTCAAATATTGAATCTAATAAAGTCACTAACCAGATATTAGTAGATAAATATACTATTAAGACATCGATGACAAAAGAGCAAAGTAGTGCAAATGATAAATGCATGAAAGATCTTAAAAATCAACATGAAGTATATGAAATAAAAAATAATTGTGATTTACAAAAGGAAAGTAAGAAAACATACAATTCACTGGAAATTAACGTTCGAAATAAAAGCATATCATACTATCATAATCTTACTACACCTACAAGGTATAATAAAATTCTAGCCAAAAAATCAAAAATAAAAAGAGCAAACACAATTGATATACCAAATGTCATACTAGTAACAAGTGATAATTCCAATCAAATCCCAAATAGTTCCTTTGCATTGAAGCGACCAATTGATGTTGGTGATAAAATATTTAACGGTTCTCAAAAAGTCATACCATTTTTTAGGCCTAAAACTGATAATGATCGTAAATTTTTAGCTCTAATAAACAAAAACACTGATACTGTTCAAATGAATTCAATCAGTGCTTTTAAAAGTTTTAATTATCATCCGGCAGTTTTAATGGCCGATAAAACTTGGAGTGATCGATTTTCAAACATCAAAACTAATTTTGATAAACTTAGTATACGAAAGAAGTTTGAAAACATAAAAGATATTAATTCAAAAAAGGAAACATTAATAATGGGATCTGTTAAAGAATTATATGAAATAAAAAAAAAACGAAATAGCTTTCCTCATGCTGCAACTTCTCTATTTCAAAAAATTGACAAACCCTTATCGAAAATCAAATCTGTACCACTTTTACTAAAATCAAGCTACACTCCAAAAAATATGTTGCAAGATAAATTCAAAATGTTTGATCAAAAGATTTCCAAAAGCTGTACACATAATAACAAGACATATTTGCAATCTGCGGTCGAAATTAAATCAAATAAGTCCTCGGAAAATAGTTTTAATAGTTCCCAGACAACAAATAAATGTATACAAAATGAAAAAATGGCATTGCATTCAATAGAAAATGATTATTTAAGTTACTATCCATTTGGTAAACAATTTATACCTTCTGATAACGAAAAAAAGCTTTCATTTAATGGAAAATCTAACGTCAAGCCTGCCAAATACGAATTACAAATCGATATCAACAAAAATTTAGAAAAATATGAAATAAAGAAAGACAAAGCTAAAATACTTTACCAAAAAATAGATGATTATTTATTACCCTCAAGTGTAAATAAGAAAAAAGTTAGTTTTTTAAATCAATATTCATATTGTAATTCATTCGAAAGTAATTCGATGAATACGTATCAAAATTTAATTTATCAAGAAAATATACAAAATTTTAGAAACCCAGAAAAATTAACAAAGAACCATGAAATTTTAAATAAAAATGTTGCAGTTCCAACGATTAATCAACCTATTAATAAAAAACGTACAAGTAAATTTGAAACATCAATTGAAAATTTATTGGAAAAGGATCCAAAAATTCATTCAACAAAATTAAATAACTTTTCCAGTCAAATGAGCCCAAATATAAGTTCCATAATGCAATGCACAAATCAAAATTATATTCAAAATTTAACAAATTCAAATGATATTTTACCTACTTCAAATATACATAAAATTTATGAACAGCAATTTTCATTATCAGAAATTACAAATATTCCGAACCATTCTACTGATCAATATACTCGTATACCTAGCCAATCAACTCTTTCAACTTATTATAATTCAAATGATATACCTAATAATAACTATCATGAATCAAATGATTATATATATAAATCGATTCCTGACCATCAACAATCTTATAATAATCTAATGATAAATAATACTTTGTCCACTTCTCATCCGATTAAGCAATTACGTTTCGAAATTTCTAAAAAATTATATAATGAATTTAGTAAATTACCTGAAAAGCAAATAGATAGAAACTATTTTATTCAGGATGATAGTATAATAGATAAATCAGTAAATAATACTGTAAGTATTTCTAACAATAATGTGGAGCTCAATCGTGAATCAATTCCATCTAAATCAACAATATCTGTTTCTAAAGAAAAACAAATGTCAGATTTGAATAAAGAAAGCATTCAAAATCAAATGATAAGTTCCGATGGAATTATCACACATTACACAAGTGCTATAGCTACGGTATCATCAATGACAAAAAGTTCAGAACTTCCTTTACAAATAAAATCACCATTACCACAAAAAAATGAACATATATCACAAATAAAAAAGTCAGAATTACAATATTTTAATAAAACCAATATTTCAATGCCTACTAAAAGAAAAGTTGCTCATAATATCCCTTTGGATGAAATTCAAGATAATATATTACAAGATCGAATTCAATATAAACAACAAACCAATAACAAAATTATACCTCTGCAATTATCAAAAGAACTTGTTCATAAAACAAATCGATCTTTTACAAATCCGTCATGTTACAATATTATTCATTCAAAACAATGTCATTTCCCCAATGAAAAATATAAAACTCAAGAAAAGATCAATTTATTTGAAGATAAATGTCAACAAGTATTTCAACGATTAAATATATCACCTAAAATAAACATAGAGAATTCCATGTTGGAACAGTGCAATAAGTATTTACCAAATAAAAATAACTTGTATTCAACAGATTCTAATGAGAAATATTTAATATCTTGTGCTAATAAATCTACAAGAAATATCGTTTTATCTAAATCTGAATCATGGCATCAACTAGCGATTGCCAAAAATTCTGGAAATTTACATTTTCCTCGGTCTTCAAATAATATTCAACAAAAACCACCTAAACCGAAATCTTCATTTTCTTTAAAATTATCGAAGCAATTTGAGGCTTCATCAATATCTGATAATATGCGTAAAATGGAAGAAAAAATTCAAAGATACTTCCAAGGATCTACAAGTAATTCACAAGCTAATGAATTAAAACAGACAAACAGACGAGGATCAAAAAACAGTGTTCAATTTAATAAAAATATAAACAGCCTATCAAAAAGTCACACGATGCCACACTTATACGATGAGAAACATTTCGATGAAAACATTGATATTGACAAGGTTTTCGATAAAATTTTCCAAGAAGCGACAATTCGATAAACGATATTGAAGTATAGTAACTAATTTTGTTTTCAATGCAAAAAATCGCGAGTGATGTGTTTATGAAAGATAGAGCTGAACACTGTATATACAACTATTACAAGTTAATGTTAAAATATATAAAACAACAGAATTTTAATATTTACACTTGCACACATGAAAATGTAAGCAAAAGTTTTTGCCGAAGATTAAAAGATGACAATGTTTGAATATAGCATTATACGAATAAATATGCTTGTCAAAAATGCATGCACGACGCTCAATATCTATTATTGTGTATAAATTTAAAAAATGCAAGTTGTTTATGTTGTGTTTGATGTGTGTTTCCAAAGCCCTGGATATGAAACTGCAGTTGAATTCAATTTGAAGTACTTAAAATAAGTAAGTTTTTTATTTCATATAATTATATTAATAAAAAGTAACAATTATGTGTTGTTCTACAATTTAATAGCTTAACTACAAAAAAATTTTTTCATAATTAATTAAACGCGATATTTTAATATATTTAAAAATTTTCAATTTATTTGAATTTGACTTAAAAATATTTATGATAAAATAGACATAATTATACTTATAAAATTATGTACTTTTACACGAATGAAATGTTTAATAAAAGAAATGTTTAAATCATGAATCACATAATGGTATAAAAAATAATGCGAATGATTTCAAGATTGTTCAAATAAATATGAGTAATTAAACAAATTATTATATAATATCATTGATATAAATGAATATATAATTACTGTATACAATTCGAAGAGAATCATTTACAATTCATATTTAGCATAAACTAACTTCCTTTGTTTATTTAAAACTTCCAAATATTAGCTACAATTTTATAAAATACTAAAAGATATCAAATATAATAAAATAAACTGAAATATTAAACTATGATTTGTAATAATCACGTTAATTGATAAAACCATTCTTCTAGTAAAATATATTTACTATATTTATTATTTTTCCGAAATTATAGACGAACATAACGAATTTATTTTTAATGTAAAGTCTTTCCATTTATTACTATTGAGAAAATTAACTTAATAATAATATCATTGTCATAATTTTTCAGTACAAACAAATAAATCCTGAAAAGGATCTAAAAAAAAGAAGGGAAATAATGTACTTTATTTATTGTATAATTAAATTAAAAATTGAATTTAAAACTATACAAAATAATAATAAAAATTGAATTTAAAACTATCTAAAATAATAATAATTAAGTATATATATATATATATATTAGAGATTCCGTTCGTTATCGGAATCTCTTATTGAATATTTCTGTTTAGGAACTGTGTTTAGTGCCAATGTATTATAATAGAAAACCCTGTAAATACTGAACTAATTTACATATCATCACCAAAATCAAGGACTCTTATATATATATATATATATATATATATATATATATATATATATATATATATAAATATAACATTTGTTACTGAATATTTGACCTACCCTTCTTACCCCATCGAAACTCTTCTAACAACAAAAATCTCCATATTTAAACCAACCTATCGTATTTAAGAGATAATGGAAAATTACTATCTACCTTTAACCCCTCTCCACAGAAAAATGGAGATACACCTGAAACATAAAAACAACCGCACGGAAAATGCGGCAGTTACTTTTGACTACGACTTGACCATTAAAACTAGCCAGTAAATATCTCGACACAAGACTGCAGTCCGCTGCCCTGAGCCCCTCATCTCACAAATATCAGTAGTTACTGTTACATTAAGTATACGCCTAATCAAGTACGGACCCTGTTACGGAAGCTTCATCTCCATTGCCCAAGTATCTCCAGAATCGTGTAAATATATCAATCTTTACTATTTATTATTTCCACGAATTCAACTTCCCTTAATAACACAAGTAATCCGTTAACACCGCAATAGGCGTCATTACTTTAATAATTATCCCACCTATCTCTACCCCCACCCTTTTTAGCTCAAGGGTATGTGTACATATAATCGAGTGCATTCGACTTAAGAATTATATTGTCGCGACTATAGTTACGTCTTTGCCCATCCCTTTTATATTATCTATATATATTTTTTTTATGTATAGTGTTCGAGATTCCGTAAGTCTCTTGATCGCCATACTACCTCTTTGTTTGAAAATTCTTTAAAATATCTAATATGTTTGATTACCAAATGTGTCCCAAGAGCCTACGACTATGATAAAAAAAAATTTGTCAAGTACCCTTTTTCCGTCACTAATGACCTTTTAACGACCCTGTTTACTCGGACTGCACTTGGAAAGTACGACAATGGTCATATGACTATAAAATGTCTTGTAATACAAGCCTAGTAAAATCAACGCATAAAACCTACGAACCCATGCGTAGTTAACACTATCACGCTTTTTTCATAACGTACTGATTTTAAATTTGACAACAGTATAACAATAAGTCACGCTTCAATGGTCGTGCAACAGCACAAATCGCGACACGACACTTGGAAGCGTAGCCACCATTACTTTCTCTCCGCCTCTCTTCAAAGGCACCAATGACAACATAACAATCAGCTGTCATCTAATCATCGAAACTACCCATTGTCACAAAAGTCCATGAAGACCAGCCCCCTCACAGGAAGCAGGGTGAAAACATTAAATTAAACTGCAATCGCACTCAATGGTAGAATCCTCAAAAATTTCAATAATATTTATAGTCTTCAAATCAGTTAATACAAGCAGCCACAAAAAAGAGTTTTTTGAAAAATAAATAATCGGCACATTGAATTGAAGCTTCGACCCGACGCTGATAAAAAGACGATATTTCATTCGCTATTTTCATCAAAGATAAACAGCAAATAAGCGACGACTAGTGCGATATAAAGCGAATGCTGATGCTCAAGTCATCAATTGACTGTTACCTTTACTCGGCACCTGGTTCAGCACCGAATGCAGCATACAAATATAACGACTCGCAGATAACACCCTGTAGAATCATATAATTGACACAATTATCCCAATATGCGCGATATTCAATTTACACCTGAATATTGCTGCAGAAGCGCATCATTCAATAAAAAAATAGCATTATATTTCCAATATATATTCAATAGACAGTTTTACAGTATTACATTCAACATTTTCAATTTCATTTCTTTCTACCCTGCTATGTCTCTCCTTCCACTATCTGTCTGTCTTCTGAATAATTTTATGGAGAGGTCACATTCGGATTAATTCCCGAACTATATATTACTATAAAATAGCAAAATTTGAATCTGAAAATAATGATAACTTTTCGCATAAATTTATACGTATAATTATATGTACATAATTTATATGTATAATTATATGTACATAATTTATATGTATAATTATATGTACAT